>JAWZYT010003211.1:0-114567 GCA_034508575.1 Petrolisthes manimaculis | reverse complement strand
TCATGCAGGGTATTAAATGTATATATATTATCACTTTAGAACATGATTGTAACGTTGGTAGTATCGATAAAGTGTGTGTGTGTGTGTGTATGTGTGTGTGTGTGTGTGTGTGTGTGTGTGTATTTGTGTGTGTGTGTGTGTGTGTGTGTTTACTTCACTTACTCTCCCATGCAGACGAAGGGAAGGGGAGGGAAGGGGAGAGGAAGGGAGAGAAATAGAGAGCTTAGGAATATAGGTAAGTGGTGGTATGGGGAAAGTAAGGTAAGGAAGGGAGGGAGTGAAGGAAGGGGAGGAAGGGAAGGAGGAAGGGAAGGGAAGGGAAGGGAAGGGAAGGGAAGGGAAGGGAAGGGAAGGAAGGAAGAGAAGGGGAGAAGGGAAGGGAAGGGAGAGAAGAGAAGGGAAGGGAAGAGAAGGGAAGGGAAGAAAAGAGAAGAAAGGGAAGCAAAGGAAGAGTGGGTATGAATGGGAAGGAAGAGTGGTAAGGAAAGGGAATGAAGAAAAGGGAAAGGAAGATTAGGTATAGGAAAGGGACGAAAGGGAAATGGAAGAATGGGAAGGTTAAGGTGATGTAAGGGAATAGAATGGAGGGGAAGGGAGGGAACGAATGGAAAGGGAAGGAAAGTGAGGAAAGAATACACAAGAAATTACACAGGGGAGGGAGAAAAGAGGGGGAGGGAGGGACGGCGGTAGGTGAAGAAAAAGGGGAGGGGGAAGGACAAAAGTGGGAAAGAGGGAGGGGGGGGGGGAGAGATGGGAAGGTGATGGAAGGAAGGAAGGAAGGTATAGGAGGGAGGGAAGAAGTGAAGTCAAAAGAGAAGGCTGAGGGTGGGGGGGGGGCGGTGGTAAGAATGGGGGTGTGGGGGGTGGGGGGGATAAGGGACAGGAGAGAAAATTAGGAAATTCCACCACTCACCTCCCTCTCACCTTTCCCCCTCTTCATTTACTGCCTGCCGACCCCCTCCCCTCTCCTCCCTCCCCAGTCCCTCCTTTTCTTATTTCCTCCACAAAAGCCTCCATTTTCTCTGCTTCCCTCCATCTTTCCTTTTCCTCATCTTTACTCATCCCTCCCCTCACCCCAGTCCACATTTTTCCACTACTCAATAATATATATATATTTTGTTTTTGCTTTTTCTATCTATGTGTATCCATCTTTTCATCTTTGACAACGTAATGTTTGTTTGTTTATTTGTTTGTTTGTTTGTGTATGGGAATATTTAAGTTTATAGCTGTCTGTATGTCTGTCTTTATGTCTATTTGTCACTCATATACACTTTCTTACACGACAGTCTCTCTCTCACGTCTTTTTTTTCAACTTCCTATTTCTTTCTCTCTTTCTCTCTCTTTCTCTTTCTCTCTTTCTCTTTCTCTTTCTCTCTCTCTCTCTCTCTCTCTCTCTCTCTCTCTCTCTCTCTCTCTCTCTCTCTCTCTCTCTCTCTCTCTCTCTCTCTCTCTCTCTCTGCACTAAGCTACTAGAGAGGGTATACAAGTGTTTACAAGGTTCGTGACTGGTTCCCCAAGCCAGGATTGTACCTCCTGTGTGTTGGACCAGTAGACACACGACGGTACGAGGCACCAGGGGGAATGGAAGAGAAAGGAGGGGGGGAATGGGATGGGGAATGGGAGAGGAGAGTGAGGAACGAAGGGGGAAATTGGTGGGAAATGGGTGGGAAAAGAGGAGGGGGATTGGGAGGGAAAGGAGGGGGAAATGAGAGGGAAAGGAGGGGGAAATGAGAGGGAAAGGAGGAGGGGGGGAATGGGAGGGAAAGGAGGAGTGGGGATTGGGTGGGAAAAGAGGAGGGGGATTGGGAGGGAAAGGAGGAGGGGGGAATGGGAGGGAAAAGAGGGGGAATGGGGGAAAAGTGAGGATGATGAGGAAAAGGGAGTGTAGGTAAAAGTGAGGAATACGAGTATATTTAAGGGTATGTAGGGATGAAGTAGGGGATATAAGGGAGATTTAAGGGAATTTTTTTTAAGGGTGAAGGAATCAAATCTTTCTAATGTACTGTACCAAATGTATACTATTCCTTAAGGGGGGAAATTCACTTTTATTACATTGGAGTGCCTTGATTCTTCCATAGCATACTGTATATGCCAGGAAACAGGACCAGATATACAAAAATAATGGTGTTTTGTTACTTGGAATAATTTGGAGGAATCAGTTGCTCCAGATTTACCAACACTGCACTTCCTCCTTAAACCACATGCATTTTATTTTCTAAATGGAGGGATGGGTTAATAATAATACTCAGAGATTAAATACAAACTGTAATATGTGGCTTCAAAGCAGCAATTTAGATATTTATTAATATAATTGGACTAACACCAGACGATTTTATGATAGAGAAAGAGAACGGGGGATGGGGAGAAAAGGGGGAGAAGAGAAAAAATAAAAAAGGAAGGAGAGAGAAGAGAAGAGATGAGATGATGAGAGGAAGGGAGGGCAGTGAAGTGAGGGGGGAGGAAATGAGTGGAAAATCTCCACTCGTGAACGCTACACACACCCTTGTTTACAAATAGTCTTACACAACCAATATACGCACACACCGACACACACCACCACCACCACCACATCATCATCACTATCAAGTATATATTTCACTACACCACCATCACACATATGCACCAATATATGTTCATTATTATAATCATATATAATAATAAAATTATTATCTTTTTATAAGTATACTGTGCCTATCATTAAACTTTCTCTTTATATATATATAATGAGAGAGAGAGAGAGAAAGTAATCTGTTGACAAATATGTAAAACAGGAGAAAAGGGGGAGAAAAGATGATAGGGGGGGGGGAGGGGTAGGAGAAGAGGGGACAAGTGGGGGAAAGAGTGACTATACTTGTCCACTCCAAGACTCACCACAACCATCCATGAGCACCACAACCACCAACTACCACAACCAACCACGAGTACCACAACCAACCACGAGTACCCAACCAACCACGAGTACCACAATCACCAACTACCACAACCAACCACAACCAACTACTTTTGACATATCACAAGAGGCTGGTTGGAGCCATTGCGTATGCCTAGGCGTCCAGGATGCAACACAGCACCCCATTCTAGTAAACACATTATTGAAGACTGCAACGCACACAACCACACTCACCAACAACACAACATACACTCTCTGAGGGCACTGTGGGAAAGCCAGGTTCAGAGCTTGGGGCTGCTTGGCCAGATAGCTTGAGGAACTTCAACAACAACCACAATTATTAACAAATAGCATCATCCACTACCACGAAAAGTGAAGCGAGGAGGAAAAAGAGGAAAGAGGAGGATAAATATAAAAGACCAGATGAGAACAGAAAAAGAAAGACAAATAAGGAAGAGGGAAAAGAAAGCGATGATGAGTAGGAGGAAGAGAAGAGGGAATGGAGAGAATATAATGAATAAATGGAAGAGAAGAGAGAAATGTGAGAAAAAACGAGGAAGTGAAGAAAAGGGAATGGAGAGAAGATGAACAGAGAGAGCGAAAGAAATCACTTCAAAGTCGGAAAGGAAAGGGAAGGAAAGGAAAGGAAAGGGAAGGAAAGGGTAGGTTGGTGGTTGGTTGGGTAGGAAGGCATGGTTGGTTGGGTAGGAAGGCATGGTTGGATGGGTAGGAGTGAGGATGATCTGCAGGGGAGGGAGGGGAGGGGAGGGGTAGGTAAGGTAGGATAGAATAGGACAGGACAGGATATAATATTATAGGATAGGGCAGTGTAGGGTATGCATGGTAGGCCTTGGGTAGGATAAAGTGGGGTATGTAAGGTAGGATAGGATAGGATATAGTAGGGTAAGAACAGGATTGAGTAGGATAAGGGTAAGGTATAGGGTAGGGTGAGGTGGGGTGGAAAAATAATAAAATAAGAGGGAAGGTCAATTTTGGGTAGACAATTGGTTTATAGGAAGTCAAGACGGTGATGTGGAAGTGATACTGGCAGACAGGTGTTGAGAGGTGAAGTGAGGAGGGAGGGAAGGAAGGAAGGAAGGGTGGGAGGGGAGAAAGGAGGGGAGGGGAGGGTGGGGGGGAAGGAAGGAATGAGGGAAGGAAGGAAAGAAGGAAAGAAGGAAGGAAGGAAGGAAGGAAGGAAGGAAGGAAGGAAGGAAGGAAGGAAGGAAGGAGGGAGGGAGGGGGGAGGATGATAGATAGGTGAAGGAGGTATATAGGGAGGCAGGTGTATGAGCAAAGAGGGAGGGAGAGGAGGGAGAAATGGAAGAAATGGGTATAGGTAGGTAGGTAAAAGTGGGAAGAGAGATTGGTAGCTAGGTAGAGAAGAGAGATAGGTAGGTAGGAAAGTAGAGAAGAGGGGAGGAATGGGTAAAGATAGGTAGGTAAACAAGGGAAGAGAGGTAGGTAGGTAAGAGGGGAGGAAAGGAAGATAGGTATGTAGGTAAAAGAGGGGAGATATATATATATATAGGTAAAAATGTAGGTAAAGGAGGGAAGAGGAGAGAAATGGAAGATAGATAGGTAGGTAGGTAAAGGAGAAAAGAAATAATAGGTAAGAAGATAAGAGGGGAGAATGGAAGAAGATAGGTAGGTAGGTAGGTAGATAAAAGAGGGAAGAGATATAGGTAAGAAGGTAAGAGGGGAGAATGGAAGAAGATAGGTAGGTAGGTAGGTAGATAAAAGAGGGAAGAGATATTAGGTAAGAAGGTAAAGGAGGGAGGAGGTTGGGTCAAGAGCTAACAATTGTTTTATACTAACTTAAGACGGAAGGAATTGTGGAAGACAGGTTGGGTGGGAGGGGGTGAAGGAGAAAAGAGTGGGAGAGAGAGAAGGGGGGGAAGAGAGGAGAGAGAAGGGGGGAAGAGAGAGAAGGGGGGGAGAGAGAGAAGGGGGATGGAGAGAGTAAGGGGAATGAGAGCGTAAGGGAGAGGGGGAAGGGAGGAGGAAGAGAGAGTAAAGGAGAGAGTAGGGGGAGGGGGAAGGGGGGAGGAAGAGAGAGGGGAAGGAAAGTGTGATAAAGATGATGGAAGAATGGAAAGAGAGTGAAACAGAGGAGAAGAGAAAAATAAAGTATGGGAAGAGGGAAGAAAGAGGAATGATAAAGGGAAAAGGGAAGAAAGTAAAGGAAGTAAGAGATAAGTAGAGAAAGAATGGGAGAGAAGGAAGATGAGAGAAGGAAGATGAGAGGAAAGACGAATTAAATAGGAGAGAGAGAGAGAGAGAGAGAGAGAGAGAGAGAGAGAGAGAGAGAGAGAGAGAGAGAGAGAGAGAGAGAGAGAGAGAAGGAGAAGGATCAGACCACAATTGTTTTATAGGAAGTCAAGGAGTGAAGTGGAAATGATGGGGGTTGACAGCTGGTGGAGAGGTGAGGCGCCTTATAACCTCCCCTCCTCACCCCCCACCCATCTCTCTCTCTCTCTCTCTCTCTCTCTCTCTCTCTCTCTTATCTTGTTATTCTCCTCTCCCTCTCTTTCTCTCATATTCTCTCTCATGCTTCCCATATCTTCCATTCCTCCTTTCCTCCATTTCCTTCCTTTCCTCCTTTACCTTCCTTTCCTCCATTTCCTTCCTTTCCTCCATTATACCTTCCTTTCCTCCTTTACCTTCCTTTCCACCTTTTCCTTCCTTTCCTCCATTTCCTCCATTATACCTTTCTTCAGGGGATTTTCTTCTATACATATCTTTTTCCTGCTCTTTCTTTTTCTTCCATATTATTACCTTCCTCCAAACCATCTCTCTATACATCAATTCTACCGAGTATTACATAATTGGTGGTTGTCATTTAATGTATAAAACGTAAAATGAGATTACAAATTAAACATCTTTTTTTAAATACAAATGGCATTATTTTTCTGAAACCATAATCATATCTTGTTCAAAAATAAAAAAAATAAAAAAATACAGTAATGTTTTTGTGATATAACATATTGTAACGTGTTGACAATGACTGTATGTATGTATATATGTTTATTATATTATGCACTGTATGTATTACCGTATATTGTATTAAATTGTATAAGTGATATATTATACACAACGCTGTTAACATTTGCCCTCAACGTGAAATGAAACGCTTGTTATGTTTGCCTTCCGGGAACTCTATTGTGTAATGGAAATATATCTATCTATCTATTTATCTATCTATTTATCTATCTATCTATCTTTCTATCTATTTATCTATCTATCTATTTATCTATCTATCTATCTATCTATCTATTTATTTATCTATCTTTCTATCTATTTATCTATTTATCTATCTATCTATCTATCTATCTATTTATCTATCTATCTATCTATTTATCTATCTATCTATCTATCTATTTATCTATCTATCTATTTATCTATCTATCTATCCATCATTCTGTGTGTCTCTCCCTGTCAGTCTGTCAGTCAGTCAGTCAATCAGTTTCTCTCCAAGTCTGTTTTCCAGATTGCATGTCACCGTCTGTCTGTCTGTTTGTTTTTCTATCTATCTGCTTCTCTCTCTCTCTCTCTCTCTCTCTCTCTCTCTCTCTCTCTCTCCTGGCGGTACAACAAAGGGAGTATAGTACGTGGAGGAAGGTTGGGTGAGGCGGCTGGTTGTCTCAAGATTAACTATAGGGAAGGAAGGTATAGGGACAAGGAGAGGAAGAAGAGGTAAGAAAGTGTAAGGGATGAAAAGTAAGGAAATGTAAGAAAAGGAGGGAATGGAGGTGAAAAGGAGAGGGGGAGAAAGAAGGATGGGAATGGGGGTGGGGTGGGGTGGGGTGGGGTGAGGGAAGGAGAGGTAAGGATGGAAGAGAAGGAGGTAGGGAGGTGGAAGGACATGAGTGGTGGTAAAAAGGTGTAAAGAAAAAATGAAGGATAAATGATACATATGAAGAGGGAAAGAAGTAACGAGGAAATGGAACAAATAACCAGAGAGAGAAGGAAGAAGTAACAAGACAAATATAATGGGTAAAGGAACAAGGAGAGTAGATAAATAAGGAAGGAAAGAGTAAATAGGAAAGGGAAAACGATGGGAACAATATATATATATATATATATATATATATATATATATATATATATATATATATATATATATATATATATATATATATATATATATATAGAGAGAGAGAGAGAGAGAGAGAGAGAGAGAGAGACGGATAGCAGCTCTGCACAGATCAATCCCCCGAACAATTTATACACATATACATATAGACACATCCAGATTGATGCTGCTGGAGAGAGAGAGAGAGAGAGAGTCGGATGGATGGACTAACATACAGAAAAATAGTAACACACACACACACCGAATCGGATGGAAAGACTTACATACAGAGAGAGAGAGAGAGAGAGAGAGAGAGAGAGAGAGAGAGAGAGAGAGAGAGAGAGAGAGAGAGAGAGAGAGAGTTACAAGGACAAGTAGCACCTCAAAAGGTCTTACGACTCATACCAAGGAGGTACCGTAGGTGTAGTAGCAGTTGCTAACTAATAGTGAGAGAAAAGTATAGTAAAGAGAAGGCTCTCCCCACCCACCTCTCCCACCCGCAATGTGGGTATGGAAATGGAAATGTACCTAACCCGGGGAAAAAAAGGCCGGACTAGGAAATTTGTGTGTGAGAGAGAGAGAGAGAGAGAGAGAGAGAGAGAGCATGATGCAATTTATAGTTCCGGACTTAACCCAACGTGATCATCCCGACTCACAATCAACACACTCGCACCTCTGTTTCAACGATCCCCTCCCATTTACACACACACACACACACACACACACACACACACACACACAGTATATTTTTTTTACAGCATGGCTTTTTTTTTACATATATATACTATCTCTCTCGCTCTCCGCGGCACGTATTCAATCAAGCTTGGCTAATCTGATGGTGGATTAGCCTGGGCAATCAATTAACGTTTGGTGGCAGGGATTGTGATTGGCGGAAGGGAAGGGGTACAGGTATAGGGGTGGTGGTGGTGGTGGTGTATAGGGTCTAGTGTGTGTGTGTGTGTGTGTGTGTGTGTGTGTGTGTGTGTGTGTGTGTGTGTGTGTGTGTGTGTGTGTGTGTGTGTGTGTGTGTGTGTGTGTGTGTGTGTGTGTGTGTGCAGGTGTGTGTGTGTTTATGTATAGAGGGGGCATATGTATGTATGTACAATGTGTATGTATGTATGTAGAGTTGTGTGTGTGTGTGTGTGTGTGTGTGTGTGTGTGTGTGTGTGTGTGTGTGTGTGTGTGTGTGTGTGTGTGTGTGTGTGTGTGTGTGTGTGTGTGTGTGTGTGTGTGTGTGTGTGTGTGCAGGAAAGAAGAGGGTGGACAGGTGAGAATGTGGAGGGTGGTGGAAAGGAAGAACTATAATAATAATAATTCTACAGGCAAAAGGGGAAACAAGATGAGAGGATAAAGGGAATACTAAGACCACTTTAACAGCAACAGAACTACTGGTCCTTTCAAGGTTGTTTTATTACATTATGGTGTCTGGTTTACAAGCGCGAGGAAAAGTTCAGGAAAGTAGAAGAGGGGAGAAAAGACGAGAGAAAGCAGAGGGGAAACTAAAAGGGAAGGGGTGGAAGGAAATACGAGGAATGAGAGAAAAGAGGAAAAAGGGCAGGGAGAGAAGAAGAGGGAACATGAAGAAAGAAGAGAAGGGAGAAGAGGGAGATGGGAAGAGGGAGATGGGAAGAGGGAGATGGGAAGAGGGAGATGGGAAGAGGGAGATGGGAAAAGGGAGGGGGAGAAGAGCGGAGAGGAGAAGAGAAGAGCGGAGAGGAGAAGAGAAGAGCGGAGAGGAGAAGAGAAGAGCGGAGAGGAGAAGAGAAGAGCGGAGAGAAGAGAAGAGCGGAGAGGAGAAGAGAAGAGCGGAGAGGAGAAGAGAAGAGCGGAGAGGAGAAGAGAAGAGCGGAGAGGAGAAGAGAAGAGCGGAGAGGAGAAGGGAAGAGGGAAGAGGGAGAAGAGGGAAGAGGGAAGAGGGAGAAGAGGGAAGAGGGAGGGGATAAGAGAGGATGGTGATGAAAGGTATGATGAAAGGAAGGGAGGGAGTGAGGGAGGGGGGGGGCTGGAGAGAGAGAGGGACGGAAATAAAGAATTTTATGCCATGGTTGTTATGTAATGAATTACTTTCGAGCTGCTATTATACACTCACACCTAGAAAAAAAACATATTTTACTGAGGGCAGAAAACTTTTTTTTTCTTTATCTTTCTCTCTCACACACACACACACACTCAAAACAAATTAATATATATTACTCCAATGTTGACAGAAACATACCAATCTGTCTCTCTCCCTCAAAATATAATAGATAATATACTGAGAGAAATGGGACCAAGAGGAAGAGGATGACAACACAAGCCAATCAGAGTCCGGGATAATACACCCCAGCCAATCACAGACAGTAAGGAATGACCCAATCAGACGCACCAATCACGAGACTCCTGCAGTACCCTCTCAGAGACCAATTAAATTAATTGTTATCATCAGAGTTTTTCTTTTCTATGATAAAAGCTGTAATTCATTATAACATTTACAAACCTCAGCTAAGTGCCATCCAAAGTTAAACAGCAGCTGACATGGGTTATTGTTCTTACATGGCTTGCATATACAGTACACAGATTGTCATAAGTACACTCTATATACTGTACACACCTCAGACACAGAAAACACCATAACACACCACCACTAAAATAATAACAACACAATACAACACGAGAAACCGAACTCAGTATCATAATACATGTACAGTACAAAGACCTAGAATAATGACAACACGGTAGGGTTCCATACAACACTCCACAACGAGACCAAAGTCAGAACACATTACCACCATAAAAATTATTGAATATAATCCAATACAAGAGAAGATTCTGAGAGTACTCACAGGATGTTGAGCTGCATCTGTCGTCGTATGAGAGCGTTCTTCTTGTTGACGAGTGTAAACCATTGCTGCATCAGTCTCTCCTCGTCCTCACTCCGGCTGCCTGAATGGGGAGTAGGAGGAAGTGAGAGAGAATGAGTACGAGACATCATTACATCTTCTACCAATTACTATTAACTGTGACATAACCAAGAAAGTCTGACAGTTTGGTACCCGAATGTGCCCCCTTCCCCCCCCCCACAAAAAAAAGGAAAAATACACACACATAGCGAAAAAGCAGGGAATTACATCTACTCTTCCAACCCACCCCAAAAAATAGAGAAAAGAAAGAGAGGCATGAATTAAGTCTACTCACCCTCAGCCAACTCCATGACTTTCCTTAGCATCTTCTCGAGACGTGCTGCCTGCTGGTCAATCTGTAGCTGTTCCCGCTCCAGTGACTCCAGCTCATTCTGCAGGTATCGGCTCGTCTCGAACGTCTGCCACAAAAACAGGAGAATGTATGAGCAAATGACAACCAAGATCACAGCAACAAGAGAATGTAATTATGAGTACATGACCAATATAACTATATATATAAAACACTCTGTATGTCTGTCTGTCTGTTTAGCGGCTAAGCACGGCAGCATCATTTGACTTAGAGTAAAAAGTAATACGCCATTTTGATCGGTGAAGCCTAGGAAGCGTCCTTGGCCTACATTTTTTTTTTTTTTTAATAACCAATGGAGGGTTTGGGGGAGGTTCGATCCCAGTACCCCTGCAGCCCAAGCTGAAGGCTGTTATTTGGCCTTAACCAAAAGGTTCGAATCCCCGGTACAATTAAAAAAAAAAATTGATGTTGATAATAATACACCATTCTGACCGGTGTAGTCCCGGGAATGTCCTCGGTCTAATTCTATTTTTGGTGGATATGTGTTTCTTGAATTATCAGCTTAAAACAACCAAAGATTTAATAATAATAATAATAATAATAATACTTTATAATAATAATTTATGGCTTTCTCACCATAGACTCTATGGTCTCTAGCATCAAGGATGCAGGCAGGCCTGGCTTGCATGCCCAGTTTAGGAATGAATTCAAACCACAAAATGTTGAACACCTAAATTTAATACTAAATCTAAGGATAGTGAAAAAGTTTTAAAATGACCAATGTGTGTGTGTGTGGGTGGGGGGTCGATCCCAGTACCCCTGCAGCCCAAGCCGAAGGCTGTTACCAATTCGCCACTTGGACCTTGCTATTTAATCGTGGCTGTTACAATGCCACCTTCTGCTGTAGTTGCATCATGGATAACTTTTGTGGTTGTAAAGCTGGCATGGTTTCTCTGGGGGAGTAGCAACTACACCGGACAATGAACTCCTCCCACCCTCCTAATAAGTTCACATAAAAATAACTAGAGGAAATTTATTGACAAAACCACATGTAGGATCTTCACCCGGACAACATCGGGTATCACTGTTAATATCCCAAGTAAATGATGACGATAATCAAAGGAACATAGTATATAATTACTGTATGAGTACATGAAGACCATGATTATAAAAACAGGAAAGCATAATTGTAAGCACATGACTGACTATTTCCATGAATGTGTGTTTGTGTGTGTTGTGTTGATGAGACTTGTCTGAATCCCCAAATAGAGGAGACAGGAACAAGTGTAACAAGCAAAAAACCATAGTGTGGGACAAAAACAGGGATTCAGGTAATTTGAGTGTTCTGATAATATGGTGGTGCTTCCTTCCTGGTGTGGCTGTTCACTCTTCTTTCATCCAACATAATAGAAAAAAAAAAAAATAGTAACTAAACGGTAACCTTTAACACATATGCTTAATATTCCAAAGAAAAGCACTATAGAACAAAGGACATAAAAACATGATGATGATGATGATGTCTTTCCCTCCCTATCTCTAATCAGTCCCTTACCTTGTCTGGTGAGGCACGAGGAGACCCCCCACCACCACCGCCGCCCCCTCCCTCCCTATCTGGAGACATTCGGTCCATGATGTTCTTGAATGACTGCAGCTTAGGGGGTCGCACCTCCCGCACCCCCTCCCCACCTTCCCGTTGTAGGGATGAGGCAGGGGAGTGTGGTTGAGTTGGGGATAGAGTGGCAGCTGGGTATGTGTTTAGGTTCCCATTTTCCTGTAACATCATTAAAATTCTATAATATGCTGATACATCTTCAGCTATAAAAACTGCAATTTGGTGCAACAGTCTGATTGTATCTGCATACAACAACTCAAAGTTTAATGTACGGAATGAAAATATCATAATAAAAACAACATATCATATGATAATTATTGCTAAATTACTACCTTTCAAATAGCATCTAAAATACAATCACAAATATGAAGATTATATATTATCATCAAATAGTAAAGATATGGATTATAATTCTCTTCCTCCCATATGTCTCTTACCTCACAAGGGGAGTGAATTGTGTGTGTGGTACCGTCCTCTCTCTTTGCATCTTCTCCTTCTGTCAACATAAACAAAAAATAATATGTGTGAAAAAGCATTACCTGATAATGCTTGGATACTGTTTCTTTAATAACAAAACCCTGTCAACAAGAGATTCCTCCACTAAAAGTGTTTCCAGACTAATTTGGAGAGTTATATTCAACTTAAAAGTAATATGAACAGTACAGTACTTGTAATATAAAAACAAAGAAAACAAACACAACTGCTTTTGTGCTACATACTCATGGCCAGGTGTCCTCTTGCTACTTTTATATTCTGATAAGCTCATTTTTTATATTGTTATGCTATGAGGTTGACTTCTCATGTGACTGGAATAAGCTCTAAATGTTTATCAAGATACAGAATAGACAACATTGCTTCAGAAAGTGATAAGGAATTTGATATTCAATTACCTGTCTGTAACTGTACTTTGATCTAACAACACAATCTAGGATATGTTGTTGTTGAAGTTCCTAAGGCTGTCTGGCCGAGCAGCCTCTAGGGTAGGTAAGATTACATTAACACAAAATGACACTGCTATTAAAAGGGTTAAATTATTATTCTTTTCTGACCTTGACTAGCATCTCTGGAGAGAGACTGTGATGGCCTGTTTGATGTTTGTCCCACCATGACCCCTTGCTTGGCCTCTGCTATTAGCCGCCTCGCTCGCTCCCTCAGCTGTGCCTGCCGTTCCTCCTCCTCCTGGACAATGAGAAAGGAAACATGGATGCCTGAGTCAGTGTCAGATAATACAGTAGTTATTCCCATTTCTGAACATGCACACCAGACAGGGTGCCCCTAAAAAACCCCACAAACAAAATCAGTCAAACCAAACTGGTAGACGAACTATTTTTATTCCAAATGTTTCGGTGACCTCTGTCGCCCTCTTCAGTGGAAATACAGGTTAAGAGTGGTACAGTACATCCATTACTTTCGAGTGAGTTTTTATACACTCCGTTGAGACCCGCCCACCAACTCAAGTTGTTCCTCTTTCTCCTGGACACAGAAAACAAACAAAGTGCCTAAGGCTCTATATAAATTAACTTAGAGGCATCCACATTTGGTAGATTTCAGACAAGTGTGCTCTCAGCCCACCTTAGAACATATGAATGCATTTCCTTACAGAGTTATGGATCTGAGGCCCCAAGTGCTGCCTATTCCATCTTTGTCTCAAGCAGGTACTGGGCCTTCTACAGGGCCTTCCACAGTGGTACAAGGATGGATTTACTGTACTTTAGACTTAGTGAATTGGAGGTACTCATTTACATTAAGTACAGGAATTAGAGTTACCTTTTTACATATATCACAGGTCCTACCTTCGACAATGAGCGCTGTGGGCCTGGTCGACTCTGTGCCTCGCGCCTTGCCTGCTCCAGGAGGTGTCGTGCCCTCTCCTTCAGCTCCTCATGTCGTGACGAAGGACGCTGAGGATAATAACACCAGGGTTAGATTAGAACTGGTCTGGTTTGGTTGGACTTTTAGATTAGATTAGGACACTTGGAGTGATAAAACCAACGTCATATTTTGAAGTGCAACAAGGAGTAGTAGTTTGACAAGAAGACAGAGAAAGAATGTGCTGGTATTAGATTCACATAACAGAAAATGCTGTCAAGCTATGCTAAACTACACTTGGGATTCTAAAGGTAAAAGATGTCTGTAGTGAAAAGGAGGGTAGGGACTCTTCCAAACTGTGAATAGAAACAACTTGGTAGAGTCAGTTGCCTCCAATTCACCACCATCTCATTTGTTTAGTAAAAATAGTAAAGAGAGTTTAGAAAGAGATGTTATATATTGTACAGTACACAAATAGTTCGCTCCCTCAGTCAGCCACAGTATAACTGAAGCACCTATGGTCCGAATGACTAATTAACATTAGGTAAATGGTGAACTGTGTTTTGTCATTCAAACCACAGATAATTCATTCATATTGTGGATGGCTGAGGGAATGAACTTTTGTGAACCATAGTACATATCCATCAGCAGTCAATGAAAAAGAAAAACTACAGGATAATGCTGATACTATAACAAAGTAATAAAGGGGCAAGATTCTCTCAGTGAATAGGTTATTGATTCCTAAAAGCTGTACCACAAAACATATCAAGTACACTGAGGTAGCTTACTTTATGGCATGGTTTAGAGGAATCATTAGTTGTCAATATCTCAACAAAAGTTTAGCCCTATTATATGTGATTTACAAGCTGAAGAAAAGAGAAGAAAAAAAAATTGGTAGAAATATAATAGGTACAAATCAGTACAGTACTGTGAGTAAAGAAATATAAACACAGAAGAGGAGAGACAGAGAAATGGCAGAAACTACAAAATAGAAAGAAAAACAAAAGAATATGCACAGTAAATTAGTCAATTTTAAAATAACATACATATAGCATACCGTATACAGTAGCTTACAAAATGACAATTATATGAACAGTCTGAAATATACAGCAAAATAATAATTTACTATATAAACAAATTTCAAAGACTTGTTCCAAACTATGAATATGCAATACCAAAAATTGTATCTATTATAGATCTATAATAAAAAAAAATTGAAGGAGTATAAATAACAATGTAAATAGTAGTGCAGAAAATCAAGTTGTAGAGAAAATTCTTTTACAATACACTGTACATAAAGGAAAAAATTTGCTGAAGCTAATAGCACACACAGCATCCACATCAAGCAAGATGCTATAGCTGTCAGCAAATACACACAACATTCATATTATTCAGCGAAATGCAACAGCCACGAACAAAACACGACTCCAGCAGTCAGCCTTGGAGGTGTGGCAACTGATGGTGATAAGACAGTACTATACTGTATGGTATCTCTCTCTCTCAATTGTCTTGAATAATGATATCCAGTTTACTGTGGTTAGATTATGGCCATACATTTGATTAACAATATTATGATAACTATGCTCAACTGTTCCTTAGTTGTTAGTGCAGTAGACCCTTGATGAAAAGCTAATAAATTCTGTACTTGTATCCAACACTTGTTTAGGCCCTAACTGAAGACAACCAAATGTTTTTCCAGGCTTCTGTTATTTATTACCATATACATTTAGTTATCTACTGGGACTGTGCTAGGTGACAAACATTATTTGTACAGTATATGTTAGCATAATATCAAGGGCCTACATTTACTGAAAGACAATGGTTACTGATCATTTGGATTAATTAGAGAGAAAGAAACTGCACCTTACTAGAGGCAATAGCACACATGACAAGCACAAGATACACAGCCATTAGCCAGGCTCAGCATAAACAAAAACAGCATCACAGAGCCAGTGTGAGTGCCTTGATGAGCAGGCCAGCTGGATCTCTCGCTTACTAGCAGAAATGGACATAAAAAAAAAACATGAACTACAGTACATCTACGTTACATAGTTGAGAACATGGGTTACACTCTGAAGAAAATGTAAATGTTAGGGAAGTAAAAGTACAGTACACTGATTAATCTCAGTATTTTACTGTACCGTACAGTAAATAAAATCACAGACCTGGCATATGAAAAATTGAAATGTTGCTGAATTCACTGCCCATTTACTCTCTAAAGCAAAAAAATTATTCACTTGTTACTAAAATGAGATATTTAATTCCACACATCTGATGACATTATCATCTCTAGACTATCCACATCTCATATATCAAGGACTTGATATTAATATTAATTTCAATTTTTTATTTAGTTGTTAATTGGAACAGAGGTAACATCTGTGGTGAGCACCTACTCATAATGAAGGTACTGTACATTGATGGGGTGTCACTGCACTTTATGAAGTTAACATCATTGAGTTTACTATGATTTCATCTACTGTACTGTAAAAGTACTGTTCATTAAGAGGGATCAGACTTGGAAATGATATCAGTGGATAATTATTTCATAATTTTAAGTCAACAATAAAAAAAATGTCAGTACAATACATTTGTTTAGTTGCATCGCTGAGAATTAATGAGAAAACAGCGAAAATGGTCAAATTACCGAAAACTCTACACACCAAACAGCTGGCATGTTAGGTGACGTCCTCGGTCAGAAAGCATGTTGGCAATAATTGGCGCCTCATACACACACACACACACACACAAACATATGGGCGGCAAGACAGCGCTATTGTGCACCACCTTGGAAAAGAGGAAGCAGACCACATCCCTGTCAAGCCCTTCTGCTGGAGTGAGGTCTGCCAGCTCCAGGAACAGCGATACATTCCGTTCCAACCCCTCACTTTCCTCCGACAATTCCTTGCTAACTGAGGGGTGAGGGCAGGGGCCTTTTGTCATGGAGGAAGGAGGGGTGTGTGGGTTATGGCCCTGGAAATGGGTATGGGGGACTGCTTTGGGTCTAGCTCCCATTCTTGTTGTACTGTCATCTAGCGGTGGTGGTGGTTGCTGCTCTTCTCGTCTAACAAGGGGAGAATCGTAATCTCTTCGAATTTTGGAATATTCATGAGACTCAGAGATGGCAGTGGGTGCTTCTGTTTGACTTGGTTTTCCATTGTTGCTAATTCTCATCACTTCTACACCACTCTCAGTCACTTTGCCAGGCTTCAGTTCGCTGGCAATTGTTCTAATATTTCTTTGTTTGTCTGCTCCCTGTTCAATGTGAGATGGTGATTCATGGGGCTCGATTCCTTCCATACTGTCCTTTCCTTCAGCTACAACTTGTCCCTCTTCTGTCCCACCATCCGCCTTACCTCTGGCACTCTGTTCATAAAAGAAAAAATTATATAGCTTCTTTGTTGTCTGTTTTAGTCCTCCAGCCAGCCACCCATCTGCCACTCGGCCCTCCGGCTGAGCCACCACTGTTTTAGGGGGCTCTTTTGCTATCATCCCAATCCTTCTACTTTGTTGCTTCCTCCATAGCGATCTCCGTGGGTCAAACTCATCATCGCTGAGTTCTAATTCATTCTCAAAAATTTCTTCATCTGGCATTTCGATGTCCTCCAATTCCTCCAGCCAGTCATCCTCCTCTTCATCACCATCCTCATACAGCAAGTCAAACTCCATGTCCTCTAACGCAATATCTGGAGAACAGCTGAGGAAGTACACCATCTCCTCTTCTCTTGTGCCACTGGATGGGATGGTAATTGCATGGGTGACATCAGACTTGTGCTCATTCATAAGGGAAAAGTCAGCAATGGGACCAATTCCTGTTCTATTTCTACCCTTTATAATATCAGCCCAGTACTGCATCACAGCTGAGTTATTGACTGATCCAACATCATTGAAACTCCCAGCCTGACTATGAGGGGATGGGGGTTGAGGAGGTGTGTATGAAGGAGGGGAGGACTGGAGGGCAGACCTCAGAGATGCAGAAGTCAGAAATCTGGCCAGGTGGGGTAAATTAGGGCTGCCCATACCACACCGGGATTCTGGAGAGCTGGCCAGGGAGTCCACAGAATCTATAAACTTAATATTCATTTGGTCAAGGTTGAAGAAGGATTCCTCCACTTCTCCATCTTGGTCTGGGGTACAAGCAAGGGGTGGACGAGCATGTCTGAGTGATATCCTCCGAATAACTCGACCTCCACCGTCTGCTCCCCGTCTACGACTACTGTGACGCCGCCTAAGAGATGAACGCTGGATGGATTTTACCACTCTTCTCTGATCCTGGTTAAAACTTTGTCCAGCCACTTCTATTGGCTTTGATATACTAGCATGAGGAGGAGGTACATCTGAAGATGTAATAGGAGGAGAAAGATCAGCACAATTGGGGAGATTAGTGGAAACACAAGGAAGAGGACAAGTAAGAGAAGGTGGTACTACTCTTTCTCCTTTTTCCTTCAATTCACGTACATCTGGTGGTTCCTCCAGTCTGGCATACCCAAGTTTCAGCATCTCAATTCTCCTGATGGGGTACATTTCAAGTGGTGGGCACCAGTACCTTACATTACCCAGCTTCTCCAACCCCTCTGAGCTCTCCTGTATTACTGCTGCTACAGAGATGAGCAGATTGTGCATAACCTCAGTTGATAATATTGGCCGGTCAGAGACTTCAACTGCATGTCCTTCGGTTTCTGAGTTTCCTTCATTATTGGATACATTTTTGTCAGTCACTGGTAAACAAGTGTGATTTGCTGCCATTGCATCATCTTTGTAGGACATTGCCAAATGATCAACTGAAGAGTATACCATTTCCTCTTTTATAAATGCCACGAAAAATGGTTGTTCCTCAATCTTCTTAACTTTTGCTTGTACCTTCTCTGGCAGCTGAAACTGATCACTGTTCATGAATAACACATCAAAGTATTCCTGCTTTGATGTTTCAACCGAGACAAACTTAAGCATCCTCGGTATTTTTTCCTCAGTCAGGGAGCAGACCAGGAAGTCCTCTTGGTTACTGGTGCAGTACTGGTCCTTAGTCTTGAGTTGATATCTCATCCAATCCTCTTTTGTCTTGTTTATATAATAATCATCAACTTCATAATCATTTTCATGATCCTGACTCGTAGTGCCCTCCCACTCTTTCTCATTAACTTTGTATATCCTTTCATTTTCCTCATCCTCCCCAATAATGTCCCAGCACTCCTCCTGTAGGAAGTCTGGCAACTCTACAATCATCTCATCACTAGGTGCATGTATTAAAATCTGTGGGATATCCAGATTTGCTGAGTCTGATACGCGACGTCTTGCATCGTCTACTTTGGGAGCACTGTACACACCTTCAGAAACCCGTCTTTGGTCCCTGACTCCCAAAACACCTGGAGACATGTCCCTCTTACCCAGGGATGAGTTACTACACTCTCCACCAACACTTGGGTCCTCTCTCATTGACACTGTATGAATGTCACTTGATTCTGAGGTCTCAGAGGACCTGGATGAGATATCAGAATAGCCTTGTATATCTGGTGACATCTCATGTGGCAGAATCTCCATCTCCAACTGCTCCACACTCTCTAAAGCATGCATCACCAGCAGGTCCTTCCACCTCTCCTGACTGGCTGCAGGAGTAACAGGAGGGTTCTGATTGTCTTTCAGTGCTGATGGAAGGCTCTGATTGGTTAGGAGAGTTGGAGGAGGACTTTGATTGGCAGGGAGAACTGATGAAGGAATGTCAATACTTGGAGGAGTCAGAGGTGAGTTTATAGAGGAAGAGATAATTACGCTGCATGAAGGAAATTCTGAGGATGTAATAAGTCCAGTAGGTGTAAATATTTCAGTGTGGGTTGATACTTGAGTGTGAGGAGATACTTGAGTGTGTGCATGTACAACACTTGATGAAGTTGTTTCCCTATGTGGAGATACTTCAATAGATGGAACTTCAGTGGAGGTTGAGACTTCAGTGGGTGGAGAGACTTCAGGAGATGGAGGGATTTCAGTGGGTGGAGGGATATCAGGGGGTGGAGAGATTTCATGAGGTACAAGGATTTCAGAGGGTAGAGGGATTTCATTTATTGGAGGGACTTCAGTGGGTGGAGGGACTTCAATAGGTGGAGGAACTACAATGGGTGGAGGAACTTCAGTGGATGGAGATCCATCAATGAGTAAAACTTCAGTGGGTGGAGTTGTTTTAGTGGATGGAGTTGTTTTAGTGGATGGAGTTGTTTCAGTGGATGGAGTTGTTTCAGTGGATGGAGTTGTTTCAGTGGATGGAGTTGTTTCAGTGGATGGAGTTGTTTCAGTGGATGGAGTTGTTTCAGTGGATGGAGTTGTTTCAGTGGATGGAGTTGTTTCAGTGGATGGAGTTGTTTCAGTGGATGGAGTTGTTTCAGTGGATGGAGTTGTTTCAGTGGATGGAGTTGTTTCAGTGGATGGAGTTGTTTCAGACAGTGGAGATAATTCAACAGGTGACAGAGATTTTAGTGGTAAGGGACTGAGTGGAGGCAGCTTAATGACCGGCAGGAAGGGTGGGAGCTCAACTTTAGGCTCTAAAGCACTCAACTCCAAGCTCTGATTGACAGAAAAGGTGAAGGGAGGAGCAGACATCTCACTGGTGGTGGTGAAGGGAAGGGGCGACAACTCACTGGTGGTGGGGAAGGTGAAAGGAGGGGTAGACATCTCAATAGCGTTGGCTAGTGGTGGAGTGCCTGGAACGCTGCCATACCCACCTAGGCTTCCAGACAAAGGGGTCGAGGTGCCACTACACAGGGGGAACTTTAGGGCCTTCTCTACTTTTATTAAGTCTGCAAGCAAGCTTTTACAGAACGTGTCTTGGCTGGGGATGGCCCCTTCCTCGGCTGCTTCCTTCCCGTCCTGACACACCTTACTGATGTCTGTGGGTTCTTCTGGACTTACACAGCCTGGACTTGGTGGGTCTGTACTATCTGGTGGTGTGTATTCGTCTAAGTTGAAGATCAGGACGTCTGCGCCATCACTGTCACTGTGCTCTTTTGTCTTTATTAAGGGTGCACTGTGGATCTCCTGTTGATCTGACTCAGTAGATGGAGCAGGTGGATATTCACCAATTTCAGTGGCTGGGAGAGTGGATGAGGGTGTTTCAGTGGCTGGTAGAGTGGATGAGGATGTTTCAGTGGCTGGGAGAGTGGATGGAGGTGTTTCAGTGGCTGGGAGAGTGGATGGAGGTGTTTCAGTGGCTGGGAGAGTGGATGGAGGTGTTTCAGTGGCTGGGAGAATGAGGTGGGTTGTTTCATTAGTTGGAAGAATGAATGTGAGTGTTTCATTTGGTAAAGCAGTTGCTGAATGAATGTCAATTACAGCAACTGTGGTATGTGGGACTTCTTGTGGTGTGGGAGTGACTGTAGGTAAAGTGATGTCACTGTCTGAGGATATCGTTGGAAAACTTTGACTGCTGAAGAACTCACACGGAGACATCGCAGAGATTGTCGGTGGAGTGGGGGGAACACTGTCACCACTGCCTATGCTCTCAAACACAGGGGTTGAGGTGCCGCAGCGCAGGGGGAATTGCAACATCTCGTCCATCTTCTTTAAGTCTGTGAGTAACCCTTTACCCAATATGTCCTGGCTATAAATGGTGTCTCCCTCTGTTGCTTTCCAGTTTTGAAGGATTTCACTGACTTCTGGGGGTGGTTCTGGTAAACTTTGACCTACACAGCTTGGGCTACATTTGTCTGCATTATCAGGTGTATGTGTATCTTTTGGTAAACCTTGGCCTATACTGCTGGGCACTGAAGTATCTGTATCATCAAGTAGACACTCATCAAACTTGAATATCATATCATCATCTGCATCATCATCAGTATATTCTTTTGTCTCCAGAAAAGATGTGCTTTGAGTCTCTAGCTGCTTTAATTTTGATATGCCTTCTGTTTTCATTGGCAGCAGCATTTCCAAGCTGCTTTGAATGCTTTCGTTCCCTTTCAGATGATGGTTCCAACCTTTCTCATTCGAGTTACCATCAAATGTACGTAAAATATTGCTTGCTGAATCCGAGTTCATCTCTTTTGAGTTTGGGTTTCCTTCCACCACACTAGCAATGTCTTGTGTCTGTTGCTCTTCTTTCAATATTTTTATTTTGTCATCCTCAGTCATATATGAAAATTCAGCAAGGACATCAACACCTGCATCCTTGTTATCTACTACCTGCTTTTTACTGATACTGTCTTCAGCACTATATAATACACAATCTGGGGAAATGGGCTGTACAAGATGTCTACTGACATTCTTGGCAATATCACTATTCATGTAGTCTGGGAATGTGTACAGTGATGATTCTTGTTCAGTAGGTAGGGAAGTGAGCAGAGGGATTTCAGCAGGTAGAGGAATTTCAGGAAGTAGAGGAGTGGCTGGAGAGATTTCAGTGAGTAGAGGAACTTTAACTGGTGGAGGTTTTTCAATGGATATAGCAATTTCAGTGGGGGCAGGAGTGGCTTGAGGGACAGAAATTAGGGTATGAGAAGGTGGAGAATTTTCAGTGGGTGTAATAATGCTTGGTAAAGGATGTGGAAGCCCCATCAAGTCCTCAGTTGTTCTTTCAGCTGAAGAGTAATATGTAGAATGTGAAGGTGCTTCACATGATAAAGCACCTGTCTCCTCCATAGTATATTTCATAAGAAATGGATCTGTATTGCTATGAGTGTCAGGTAATATTGTTATTTTTTCTAATACCGGCTTATCAGTGATATCCTTTGTACATGTCTCAAGTGTCAAATCATGAGTACCATCCATACTTTTCTGAAGTGAAGAGTCTACAATACTATTTTCAGATACTTCTACTTTCACTAACACTAAGTCATCATCCGTATTACACTCAGAGGGTGTTGAAATGCAGCACACCTCTACTTGTTGCACCTCACACCATTTCAGTTCATCCACTTGCACGTGTTCTTTCACCACAAATGTAGGGTGAGCAGGAAATGTATTCAAGAACACAGACATACACACTTCACCTGCTACTGACAAGTTGCTTGCAGGCACAATGGTGAACCATGCACTGACTCTCTCATATTCCAGGGGTGGGAAGCAGAGGGAAAAATCCTGTGGGATATCCTCAACTGATTCCGGTAATGGGTAACTGTAGGTGAGCACCACTGGGGAATTATTTACAAGAGCAGTGCCCTTGTAGTCAATCTCATAGCGGCAGAGTGCATACTCAAAGTCATGTCTGAGATTTGGAAGGATCTCGGGGCAATTCAATTTGACATGTTTCTGGGTGATGGCAAGCATGGATGGCTCATGAAAGGTCAGGTGAACATCCTCATTCTCAGGGGTAGTAAGGTTGAGCTTGAATATCCGGTCAAATCTCATTGGCTTCTGCATCACATCTTCAGCAGGGCCTTTGATATTCAACTGTTCCTTCTTAGCCTTTTTAGCTTCTCTGGCTTGCAACTCTTGCAGTTGGGCATCTACCAATTGGAAATTGAGCATCGGCCCAATGATACAGTGAGCAAATGGATCATCTTCTATCTCAAATGATGATGATATGGTTTCATCATCCCCAAAAGGCCTCACGCTGGCATACACCTTAAACTCCTCATCACATTCCTCATCATCGAAGGGAGCAGGACTGGGGTTAACTCTGCCAAGCTTTGGGTTTGCTCCAAACCAAACATTTTCATACCCTCCACTCCTCTGCCCTGTTCCCTCTTTCTTTTGCTTCTGAGGGCCAGGTATGCTCTCTGTGGCATGTTTAGGTGTGGGATGTTCAGAGCTGTTTTTGTGCTCTGGGCTGGGTGTAGTTTGGGTCTGGGAACTGAGTGTGTTTTCTGTTGTGTGTTTGGCTTTGGACTGCCCATAAGTTCTTGGAGGGGGCTGTGGTGGGGCCTCCTCAAAGGATACCCATGTCTTCATGACCTCCTTCAGTCGTTTTGGAGGGAGTGGAAGGGCATTTATGCCAGTTTCCTCTGAGTCTGCAACCAAATTCAAATCTTTGACTTTAACCCTGATTGGTAATTCTGTATAGCTGTCTTTCTCATCTGTTGAGTTGCTGGTGTTTAGTACATCTACCTTTGAGCTAACTTCTATCTCACTGATGGCTTCTTTGTTATTATTACTTAAAACACTGGCTATTGTGTTTACATCAGGCTGAGATTCTACTTGTCTCTCTTCCCTCTCAGTTATAGTTGCACGAGTATTTTCTTCATATTTATGTCGATCTGTGTTAATTACTGCATTTCTGATTTCTGCTTCTCCATATGTATGATCAGAAACTTCTTTGGTTGTACTTCCATAACTTGTATTGAGAGGTGAAGCAGTGACACTTATATCTGGAGGTTCCTTTGGTGGTTTCTGCACCTCTTCATCAGCTATCCTTTTACTTTCTTCACTATTCCACTGCACTACTTCATTCACACCATCACAGTTTTCTCTTGATTCATTCTCCTGGATCTTATCTGATTCCCAACCACCTGCACTGTCAGCAAGCTTCGAGGGTTTACCCCAGTCCACATCCTCAAATTTGGCCCAAGGTGATAGGACAAAATCTTTAGGTAAAGTTTGAGAGTGATCTCCCCAGGCTAGCAGTGCACTGGTTTCGTCATGTGATGTCATGGGCTGCCCAAGAGATCTACGAAGCACCTTCTCGGCACTCGTATGTGCAAGTGTGGAGGACTTGGTTTTGGTAGCTGTCATTGATTTCTCATTCTTATTGGTGTTTTTGTTGAGCACTGTGTCTTGCTTTGTTCTTTTGTCACTCCTGGCTTTTGATCCCTGTTCCTGATCCTTCCTCTTCTTTAAATCCAAGTTCTTAGAACTCTCACGTGGGTTGTAGCTCGTGTTGTTCTTTTTTTCTTTGTTAATCTTAGGAGTAGTTGCTGCAGTTGAGCTGCCTTTGACAGTCATACTGGAATGTTGTGGAGTAGCTTTAGCTGTTGATTTGCAGGAGTTTTTGGTTTGTTCTACTGGTAAAGTAGCTTTGTCGGCTTGCATTTTTCTCTTTCCTTTCTCAGGCTTCTGGAGTGCTAATGTGTTATTCTTCCCTGATGAGGAGGTGGTGGTGTGAGTATTCATTCTGAACCTCTCTCTCAAGCTGGTGAAGGGACCACTATGTTTTGTTTTTGTTGCTGTCTGGGCTTGATTCAGTTGAGAAAGGCTCTTGGAGGTATTGTTGCTGTTGTGTGCACTGGGACTGGAGGTCTTCTTCTCTTGCCCTTTCCTCCCCACTGTTGTTATAAGCTTATTCTTTATTCTGATGGGACTGGGGCTGTGGTTCTGTAACCGGGCGTAGGAGATGTCGCTTGTCCCCATGCCTTCTTCACCTCTTTCTACATCGACCATTTCCTCCTGAGTGTATCCTGTTCTCTTTGGCTTTCTCCTGTCCAATTCCAGGGAGGTTTGGGGTGGTGAGATCCTCTGTGTCCGCTCCCGGGCCATGCTCTGTTTTAGTTCCAAGTTGCCTGGAACTTTCAATTTTACCGTATTTTTCCCTTCCCTTCCTTCATTTTCTATTCTTTCTCCCTCTTTTGCCACTCCTCGGTGATTGTCCTGAGGTGGATATGGATGCTAGAAGGAGTGGAAACAATAGTATGGGCAGGGAAAGGAAGAAGGTCATAATAATAAGATAAAAACACAATTAATAAAGTCAACAATGAAGATTTTTTTTAAATAATTATATAATAAATGATTTCCCTATACAGTACAACACTTCACTGTACAAAATATTAACCTATTGTATCAACTCCTGAAGTGTAAGAATTCAAGAGTTTAGAATCTATGATTACCACAACTATGCACTGCCATCAAATATCAATAAGCTCAGAGGTATAAACATTAACTCAATTCAATACCACACACACACAAACAATTATCGTCCAAAACACATTAGACCCATATGACATGAACACTGTCAGGACCACAGCTTTTTTTGCTTTCTCTGGTGGGCATGCAGCTCAATAACAATGTATCTGTATTTACACTTGGCAGCCCCTCTTATCCTGGGCTGTATGCAAGAGAAATCAGACATGGGAGGATGATGATCACGGCTGGTATGATGGCTACAGTTAGTGTCTTTAGAGCTGTTGTGCCAGTCATTGTTACCATCAAGCTTGTGAATTTTCCTGTGACACAAACCTGAAGTTGTGTCTGGGTGAGAGAGGACATGCATTGGAGGATGGGTTGGGGGTGCAGGCCCGGGAAGCCATTCTTGAGAGCACATGGAGAATGAGAAGAATGATGCTTAGTGGGGACTGGGATGGGAAGAAGGGCGGCTGGTGGGAAAACAGAGGAGGAGCACAAGGAAAAGAATGATTACATTACAGGCAAACTGGAGAGAAGAAGGGGTAAAGGAAAAATGAGGGCAAAATGGGATTGAATGGGAAGGGAGGAGTGAAAATGTAGGTAAAGAAAGATAGAGGAAACAATAATATTGTGCTCACCATGGTCCAAGCATTAATAAACAGCCAATAGAGAAAGTAAAAGATAGACAGGGAATGAGAGGGAAGGAAGGAGAGGAGGGGAGGAATAGACACACCTAGATAAACCAAGCCCAGACCAGCCAATCAAGAGAGACAAACCAATGTGCATGAAGCAAGTAAACACAGGCCTCCTGGTACAGTACAGCCATCATCTTAGGGGATGTGGGGGGGGGGGGACAAACACTGGGGAGTGGGGGGGTTACTCTTCTTGTTTAATAAATTGTGATAAAGAACAAACAGAGGGGGACATAAGCAAATCTTATTTACAGAAATTATGGGAGCTCTTGTCCTCTTTGAGAGTTACAAAAAGGAATGGGGTTCACGGCTCATCTGTCATATGCACAGTATCATTGACATTCATTTCTGCATAATTTTAAGTAACTGTCTTAGTACAGTTATTGTATCCACATTAGCTTATGTATAAACAGTAGCCTATCAGTACCAGTCAAATTCATATTCTTCTAACATTAACTCTTTCAGTGGAGTGAATTTTTTTTACAGATTTTACTCTGGTCCACATGCAGCTATTTTACTTGCCACAGAGAAAAATTTTGGACTCAAAAGGTTAAGACTCTCTTCAGCAACCCGTAATTATAGTTACATAATCTAACAGGCTTCACTTCCATGAGTCAATGAGTCAACATTTACATTGAATTAGTAATTACAGCAAAATTAATATGGCATTCACATATTACATAAATTGTAGCATTCATTTATACACCAAGGAAACACCACCAGAAGTAAATTTTGCAATCAATTCTGCTTTTTTTGTATCTTCAGAAATAAAATATAACAAATGATAAGCCATCCTTGTCTCTCTCCATTTCATCCAATTCCTTTTTGCATCAAGTGGCTCACCTTCTTGCCTGGACTGAGCCTCTCCCTCATGACCACCGCCCCCTGCTGGTCCCTCCGGGTGGGGGAGAGGTCCAGGAGGCCCGGGATTTCCTGGAGGAGGCTGGGGGAGGTGGGGGGGCTTCGGTCGTTACCAGACTGATGCACACACACGCACACCGCAGGGATGGACCACGGGGTCATTATGGGCATTATGTCGCATTCCTAACTTCACCTCAACTCATGACTTGAAATGAACTAACCTAACCTAATATTATACAAGTTTACCTCACCTGAACTCACAACCGTTTATCACTCACTGCTTGCATAGAAACTGATGACTGGTATCCATCCTCTCTTTGAGCAAAGATGTCTGTTACCAGCAAGTGACCGTAACCAGTAAACTACAGATAAATGGGTTTGGTCAGAAAGCAAGATGTATCAAAGTGAAAAGTAAAGGTGTATGTGATGGAGGTGTTACATTAGCAGTGCTCAGTGTATATGAAAGAAAAACTTGAGGGCATGTGTGTGTATAGAAGCAAATCGTGTGTGGTAAATTGTGAGACACATATGCTAAATAGTAAGCTGTGTACATGAGGTACTGTACAATTACAATATGTGAGCCAGCAACAACATGAGGAAAAATCTTGAAAACAGTTTAATGGCATATACTGTACACACCATAAGTTACGATACCTACAGAACATATAACAGTGTATTTTTTAATAAAGAACTACTCCCCATATTGAGCTTTTAAAACTCCAAATAGGAGATTTAAAAAAAAAAAAAAACTAATATATTACAAAGCATACAATTATAGGCAAAGAAAGCTTAAAATTCTGTAGGTTTTTTCTCCCAATAAATTAATCACTGTAAGATCTCAATGCAGACATAACATTAACATTCAGTTGGCACAATACAGTACAGAGAAGTTAACGCAAGTAAGTAAGTAAATAAATAAATAAATAAACTAATGAATAAAAACATAAGTAGCCTGCTTGTTGGGAACACTTTTACCTTCTTAGGCAATAAATGTGTGCTTTTTCTCCTTGGTGAGATGTGGTGGACTCAGAGTGAACAAATAGATTGTAAGTTGATAAGTTGATAAAACAAGTCAAAATATAAACTAATGCCGAGCCTTTCTTTTGTGATCAAAATTAAAACGGATGCTTTTATTTTGTGAGAAATTGGATTGTGGGGACTTCAGGCAAGTACCAGGAGAAAAGGTTTTGAAGAAATGTAGATACTGACCCCAAAGTTCTGCATATCAAATATCATGAGGACGTATCAAGAAGTGTAACCTCTGGACTAACCTTAAAAATCTTATCCCACTGGAGCCAGCCCTACATGGAAACATAGAAATAATCTCTGCTTGACCCTTCAATGACAAACAAAACAAGAAAAGACATTGGAGAGGAATACCGAAGATGGAAATAGAGCAGCAGCAACACCACATGATACCACCACACACAGACAGCCAAGTCAACACAAGCACAGGTTATGAGGGACACACGGGAATTAATCAAGCACAAAGTAACTCTCAACTTAAAAATGAAAAAATCATTGACCTTAAAATAAACAGGGACATGTATCATCTTAAAACTTAATATATAAGAAACAAATAATGATAGAGGTCAGACAAAACATGAAACAGGAAGGAGGAAAGAGGAAAATAAAAAAATATGTTACACAAATATGGAGAGAGGAACATCTACCATAACATACAGTACTACACAAAGAAAATTAATCTTGCAACTCAAAGGAAAGTGTAATCTAACACAAAATGTCTTCACCAGCACACACATCCTAGCAAACCCCTGAAACGAGATAAATTTCCTATCATAATAAAGCCAAGTATAATATAATACAAGACAATAAAACATCCTCTTTAAACTCACACAAAATATATGGCAACTGGAATTAAGACACAAACCATCCCAGTCACCATTTCACTAATGTGTTGTATTCTATCCACCGATGCCAAAGTATAAAAAAATACAAAACAGAACTGCAAATAAAACACCTCACACCTGACGAATGAAACACACGAAACAAACACCCTACCTACCACACCCAACCATCACGGGAAAATCAGGCACAGTATAATATTTCTCTTTAGAGTAGGCTACAACTCCATTATTTCCTTACTTCTTCCCTTCCTTCCCAAAAGCAAACCTCAAGCCCTCCTTTCACCAATCTTTCCTTCCTTCCTTCCTCTCTGCCATCTTACCTCTTCCCCTGGTGACTTGGGAGACATGGACCGTCTGTTGTTGGAGGTGCTGTTGTGTCTGGAGGTAGTGGTGTCATCCCTCTCTGAGTTCACCTGGTGGGGGCTGTGGGTTGTGGCAAGAGTCAGTCTATTTTAATGTCATTCAGCCATAATTCATAAATCTTTAAGTCTCTGTGTCATTCTGTTATACTGTATGGGAATTATATCTTCATTAATTTTGGCTGATATTATTAGGTCAGAGTACAGCCTATGGTTTCATATTTATTCATATACAGTAATTTGATGTATTGTTCCCCCAAAGATATTTAGCTAGTCTACTCCAACCTCCTACCTTCAATACACCATATATCTATAAACAAGGAGTCGCTGCTGGATCACAATGAGGTAAGGTCCAGTAAAATGTTAGCTTTTCATTTGATGCAGTCTTATCTGACTTACCTGGATACATGTTGTTCCTCCACAGTCCCAGGGGATCCCGGGGATGCATCTGTTTTCTCCTGTGAATTCTTGCGGCTTTTGTTCTGCTGGTCCGTGTCGTCCTCTTCGTCTGAAGCGAAGGGGTCGACAAGCTGTTTGTGCGTCATCAATACGGGACGATCACCCCCACCCACACTGCCGCTGCCACCACCGCTACTGTTGCTGCTAAGTGACGTCTGGTGGAAGGAGAACAATTATAGTTTGGTGTGTGTTTTACATGGATGATACATTTCTATAATAATTATTAATATTGTACAGAACTATAGGAGGGTAGCTTGAGAATATAGGAACATGAAATTGATGAGGCACTTTATAAAGGATCTTGAAACAGAAGCATATACAGTAAGCTGCTTCTTGCAAGGGATAAGGAGGGGACTGAGGGGATGGGATATAATCTGCATCATTCACAACAAGATAGAGATACTACAATGTCGTTGGTGAACATTTGAACTCTACAGTTTAATACAGTAACAAAAATCACCCTGGAATGAAGACTGACCGTGGAGTTCCTCTTCTCGGCGCGGGTGGGTGAGAGGACCTTGTTGCCTATCTTGATAATCTCGGAGGTGATCGACTTGGAGGATGCGAGGGCCAAGAGGCGGTCCTTGGTGGAGGGTGGGGTGGGGGTGCTGCCTGTCCCTCCTTCCCTCACTTCTGAAGACCCAAACTCACCACTCCTTCTTGAAGATCTGAAGTTTGGAGCACACAGGTTACAAATATTTTCCCTGATGATCTCAACTGAGGTTATGTTAGGATTGGTTTGATGTAGCCAGTACAGAACTCAACAAAAGATTTGCTGATCAGTCACTTAACACACTCTTAGCCTAACATACAATACATTAATGTCAGATCAATTGCCACAAAAACACCACAACCACAGCATATAAACAAGACACTCCATGAGGGTCCTGTGGGGAAACTCAGTCCAAGCCATGGCCATTCTCAAGGATGGTTTGGCCAGGCAGCTAGAGGAACATTATCAACAACAACAAAATTGTTCCACATTATTATATTTTGGCTATATCCTTTTTCCATCTACTGCAACTAACTCTTTATCTCAGAATTATTTCTCTTTTTCATCTCCCCCTCTTTCCTTCTATCCCTATACAGTATCTTTTAATAATTTTTTCTATCATCACCTCACTCATTTTCTCTCTCTTTCCCCTCTTATGCTCTCAATCCCACTACAGTATACCACTTACTTCTGAGATCCCTGGCTGGACTCTGAGGGGTGTCTTGGCCTCTCGTTGTTCTCCGAGGATTGACTGGAGTGCCGTTGGAAGTTGATAGCATTTCTATTAGCAATGACATCTCCCCCCCGTGTGACTTCACTGGCACTGGCACTACGACTGACACTGCCAACGACACTATCCAGCTGAGGGCCATCGTGCAGGTGGTGGTGGTGGTGGTGGTACTGGTGGTGGTTGTGATTACGGAGGTTGAGGATGTCCGCTCGGTCTTCCTCCTCCTCCTCTGCTGAGCTGGGGTCCAGCCGCCCCACCGTGTACGAGGACTCGGCTGCAGTGTCGCCGATCTGTGCCACCTCGAGCTCATGACCTGTATGAAGGTTACACGAGATGTAACCAAGGGAAGAGAAGATGAGCAGAAGAGTGAGGTGGAAGAATGGCAAAACAACAGCAATATTAACAATACTATACTAATACCATTCAGTAGGATGCTCCATTGCAAGAAATTATATAAACATTCAAAGAACGAGAAACTAACCCGTGAAGTGTGCTCTGAGTTGGTACAGATAAGTCATGACGGCAAGTTTATCTGGCACAGTGAGTATGACCATGTCTTGGGGTTCGATGAGTCTTGTCACACCCAGACGCTCCCCAGCCTCAAATGCTTTCTTACAGTTGCCCTTCACATCTTGTGGTGATAGACTCTCGTAGTCTCTGGTCGCAGAAGTGTATATTTCATAATATAATAATTGATATGATAATCATAAGCAAACTAGGAAAACAATAAACAATATTGTAATTAACATTGATTGTTATCACTCCAAAGGACTGGAGAAAGGTAATAATTACATCAAATAACTAAACTGTAATGACAAGGTAATGCTTACAGTAGGTCTGGTCTGATTAGGTTATATCAGGCTAGTTGTAACACTCACATAAGGTCAGGTCTGAAGTGGTGTAGAACTGCACAGAAGGCGAGTCCATTGCGCCATGAAGTGGTCATGTTGGTGACCTTGACTCCCTTGTAGCCCCGGGTCACTGACTGGCACCAAGAGAGTAGGTCCTGGCCTGGAGTGCATCCCCCTCCCCCACTGTCCCTGTACCCACCACCACCACCGCCGCCACCTCCACCTTCCTTGTTCCGCTGGCCAGGCTTTGGGGAGCCCATCTGAGGGGACATTGGTGTGAACAGAATAGGGCATTTGTTTATATATTGTGGACAAAATGCACTAGTTCCCTCATCTGATGTCTTTGTATTAGTTAACTGTAATGCAATATTATGAATGAAAGATTTTTACTAATCACTTTGGTTAAACTTTAAAGCAAGAAATTTACAGCTGGATGTCAATCCTGCCAACAACCAATTATAGTCACCTTCTACAACACATGGGACTCTATTTTACAATGCCCAGACCTTCTGGGTAGAGGGTCTTTTATGCATAGTAAAAATATTTTGTTTGCAAAATTAAAACTGAATGTGGATGCCATGTAAAAAGAGGACTCATGCCAATAGTAAAAAAAGGGTCTTTAGTGAAGTACAACAACAGCACTGGACTCACATGTGTGGAGGTGAGGTGGAGTGGCTGGAGGGCTCGTCGGTCCTCGAGAGTCCTCCGCTTCTCTCCTGCCTCAGTCAGTCTGTTGGAAAAGTCCACATGAAAACTTAATCTTAAGCAACAGCTAAAGATCTGAAAAATTTTCTAATACCAGAATTTTTTTCCTGTCAGAGGGAAATTCAGTTAATGACCAAACAATGATTAATCAATGTAAAAGAGATTACTGTATTTACAATTTAATTTCCTATAGTGTAGTGAGTTTAATAAAAAAAAATCCCAATTGTTTAGAACAATTTTACAAGTATACTGAAGGTTACTGCTTCCAATGAGCATCACTTTGTGCATCTGTCAAGGTTGAATATCATTTGCCACCATTCTAACCACTCCAATGTCTTAGAGAAAGAGAGAGAAATTCACCCCTCCTGGACGGATATCTGCTGCTCCTCTGTGTTGTCTTCACTGGTGGCTGCGGATGTGGCGGTGGTGGTGGCATCTGTGGTGGCGGTGGTGGAAGGGGACGTGGAGAGAGCTTGGGCCTGCTCCTCCCCTCCCTCTAGTGTGGCTGCGTCCTCCTCCGTCTCGTCAAATGGGTTGAGGGGCGAGTCTAGGGTGGGGAGGGGATGGGAGGGGAGAGGAGGGGAGTTGAAGGTAGCAAGGAGGAAGGGAATAAAAAGTTAAATATGAGTAACATACATATTAGTTATGGTATATACAGTACATTAATGAGTCGAATCATTTACTGCACTAATTCCTATAATGTAATTTATGACAAGAAATAATGGAGTAACTGTGATCCAAATGAAACTACAAGATGCTGGCCATTTACAAAACACAGCACATTCTGCAACTGGTGTTCAACAATGCATCAGGCCAGTTAGACCTTGATTTTTTTTTCAACAGATTATGACTCCAGCAAGTTCTACAGTTAGTTCTTTTATATTAACTTCATTTTATCAGTTCAGCACTTACTTTCCTTTATATTACTATTTTTTTAAAACTACCAATTCCTATATTAATTCACTCCAAATATCCTATTTACTAATTATTATCATTATATACAATACCTGGACATCCACTAAAGCATGATACAGTGCATAACAATACAGAAAAAATATGGGACAATAAAAAAATATTTTAAAGGTATAAATAGAAATACAGCACCTTCATCATCAGTCCAAATAGAGAGTAATCCAGTCAATATGATGGAAAATATATGACTGATCTGCTGACTGACTGGTACAGTAGTGGACTTTGTTATATAATGGGAGGGAGTATTAAATTGGAGGTAGGAAAAGTGAGCACAAGAGGGAGAGAATGGGAGGTAAGGGTAATGAGGCCAGAGGTGTTGAAAGACATTTTAGCAAGAACTATACATTAATGAGAGAAGTTAGTATATGCAGTAGCAAAGAGAGAAACATGAGAGAGAAGAATAAGCTCAAAGAGTAGGTGGCTCAAATAGGCAGAGAGCGTGAACAGGAAAAGTGGACGGCAATAGCAAGGAGAGAGTGTGGAAAGAGTAGGCAAAAAGAGTGGAGGCGCACAAGGACCTACAACCACTTACGCAGTGCTGCTTCCTACCAACAGGGTGCGTGGTGGTGGTGGTGGTGGGGGGGTGTAGTACCTTGGAGAGGAGTGGGCGTAGGGGTAGGCGTGAAGGGTGACAGGGGCGGTGACTGGGCACAGGTAGGTGGCAGTGAGGAAAATTCATGGTCGGGAATATCCAGGAAATAGCCAGGAAAGTCCACTGCATGTTGTGTGCGTATTATGTCAGTACATGAGTGAGACGTGGGTGGAGCAGCGAGGAATGTGAAGAAGGCAGGTGGTGCAATAGGGATGGGGCAGTAAGCAAAAGATAATGAATGAGTTTGTAGGTGAATGGAATGGAATGGGAAGGGTATAGTATAGATGAGAAGGATGTACAATGTATAATGATATCAGAGGAAGGGGTAGTTAGGTAACAATGAAAGAGGGCATGAAGGGAAGGAGAAAGGATGGAAAGGGGAGTGAACGGGGTAGATGCAAAGGTAAAGGATTGGATGGTGGAAAAAGGGAGGGGAAGGAGGAAAAGAGCTATTAGTAAAAGCAATACTGTTAGTATGCACAGACAGGCTTAGTGCAATCTCACCCTCACACACATGCAGATAAACACTCCCACATATATTCATGAAGTCATTATATTTTATACTATACATGAATTATCTGATGCCCACAAAACCTCTTGGTGGAAACAGAGTACTAAGTAAAAACAGGAGAGAAGTGATTGAGTTACAATGGAAGGTAAAGGGCCTTAAAGTTCTAATCCAGACTATGGTGAAAAGTTGTGATGTCAAAATATAAATGTGTGCATATTGCATAGTTTATCATTGGTGTGTGGTATAGAGTTTATAGCCATACTATGGCCATTTTATATTGTTAAAAACACGCATGCAGATACAATCTCTCTTTCTCTCTCTCTCTCTCACACACACACACACTTGTCATAAAGCACAAAGCAAGCAAGAATAAATTATTAAGACACTAAGTTATTCTCTGGGACTGTCACACAAAATGTTGATCTTCTCATGATCTTGCTACTCAATTATTTGATGCAAAAGAAATGCACGATTTGATTTATGTTGTGACAAGCAACACGAATTTACTCCAATTTTAGTATTTACAAATTGCACCATGTGGATGACTATTGTGAAATTATCATTTATAATGTACAACTACCATCAGATGACTCAAGGCCATCCACTCCACCACTTCCTTGTGGTAATGTGCACATCTTTCCTGACAATCACATGAGAGTATGTCAGCTTTAGTTGACACGTAAGTATCAATGTTTCAAAATGGCAACACACTGAACCCCCTGTGTGAAAATCAATGATGATAGGAAAGATGTGCACCTTACCACAAAGAAGTGGTGGTGAAGTGGTGGCCATGAGTCATCTGATGGCAACTGTACATGTCTGCTCCAAGTATTATACTGTAATTTTAGTCAAGGATTGAACTGTACACAGACTACACAGCAACTAATGATGCTGTACTGTACTGACAACACATGGATTAAAGTAAAATTTATTACAAGCATATCTATTATGATGCAATATTATTGCAAAATTATGTACTGTTGAGCAAGTAGAAATGGCAAGAGAAATCTGGCTGGATATGGCAACATCTGGCAGTTGTTTGTAGTAAGCCCTCGTATCTTTATGAATGAATCAGTGGGAACCCAAAGCCAATGTAAGGTGGTGGAATGTGATTGGCTGAATTTTGAGTGGTGGTGGGTAAGATGTTGCCATATACAGCCAGATTTTTCTTGCACTTTCTACTTGGTCAACCGTACATGATAGTACAAAGAACATTTATTGTACATGTACAGTATACTATACTGTAATCTATTCACATTTTGAATGCTATTTCAGGTGAGTTTTATGGACAAAACAGCAAAAAATACTTGGAACAGCCATACAACTAATTAACCATCAGTAAGATACATGAGAAATTCCTTAAGCTTACTAGATTGTGAGAGGAGGGGAAAAGCAGTGAGAGGGAGAGGAGGAGGTGGCGAGAAAAGTGCATAGGGGGATGTAAGAGCAGGAGGGATTGGAGAACTAAAGGGAGATGAAAGGAGAAACACAAAAAAACAGAAAAGAGTAAATAACTTACTGTTTCATGAAGAAAACCAACGAGAGAATCAAAATCACTGGACTAACTCATTAACAATGAAACTAGGTTGAACAAAAATAATAAAAACATTAACCCCATAAATAGTCATTACACTTTAATGATTTTTCTAATGCTAATGTATGGTAATTTTACTTGCCACATGAGGTCCCACACCAAGGGATTCAGATCGGCAGTACAGTACTGTACAAGGAAAATGAAATGAACAAAGAGATGGTACAGGTTAAAAAAGTAATTGAAGTGAACTAAAAATATACTGAAGGAAAAGAAAGTAAATATAATAAAGCAAAGAGATTCGTACAATACGCAAAGAGAGAGAGAGAGAGAGAGAGAGAGAGAGAGAGAGAGAGAGAAAGCAAGAAAGGAAGGTGGAGGATGAGAGGCGGGGGTTAAAAATCATACTTACTGAGGTCAGAGGTGTGGAGGGCTGAGGGGTCGTGAGTGAAGGAGGAGGTTAGGTTGCTGATCTGAGCTGCCAACTGACTGAACTCAGCAGATCGCACCATGGAGTCTGCTGCCAACGTGATGTGCGGTGATGATGGTGTATGGTGGTAATGGTGTGGTGTGATAGTGGTGGTGGTGGAGTGTGGTGTTGGTGGTAGTTGTGGTAGTAGTGATAATAGTTTATGGTAGTGGTAGTTAAATGTAGGTGTGATTTAAGATGGGTAAATAAATTTTTGTGTCATAACGATACCATATGAGTTGATATTATATGTTTATTGAGGTAGTTGTGATTATAGTAGATCAAGAAAGTGTGTGATGTTGAGAGCAAAGGTGGTTGTGATAGTAGATATATTGTGGTAATTGTGTATGTGCATTAACAGTGATAAATACATTAACAAAGAAAGGTGGTAGTGATGGTATACAATGGTGGTGGCATTGGTGGTGGTGATACCAGCAGCAGACAATGGTGGAAGTGATGGTGGCAGCAAAACGATGATGGTAGTTGTGGTGGTAGCAGACGATGGTGGTAATTGTGGTAGTAGGCAGCAGTGGTAGTTAAAGCCCCAACCAACATTTATCAGTTAGCGAGGCAGAGGAGAGAGACCATAACACCAAATTAGTAAAACAAATGTGAAAATAAATCTTTAAACACAGTAAATGGGTGGTTATGGGTAAGGCAGCAAAGGTGGATATAATGGGTGATGAGGTGGTGGGTAATAGGTGAGGGGGTGGTGGGATGGGAATATGGTAAAATACCAAGGTGACTTCAAAATATCAAAATGCAAAACAATCACAAAGGTGAAGATGAAATCAAGTCACCTTTTCCGTAAAACTCCACTTTTCCTTTGGTTCCTTATGAGAAAAATGTGTAATACCTGGTTATTCATTTTGTATGTATATAATGAATATTTATACAGATCTAAATAGCCAAACAGATTATCAAATAATATAAATTAAATAATTGTACATCAAAATTATAATGCAGTCTCACCAAATACTTTTTTTCTTTGTAAAACAATAGTATGTAATGTGTTTGACTCTCCATGAAATAAAGTTACAGCAATCACAAAACTTCCCTTACACTATAGGTCCTTTAAAAATAGCCTATTTGTTGTACCACACAGTAACACAGAAACAATTTCAAATTGGCAATTATCCTGGTTCTATTCCTCCCAAGCTATACATTGTACTGTACTATACACAGTGCAAGTGGTATACCCTCCTCACTGTAATCAATCCAGAATAATTTGAAACTGATCCACATCAAGCTATTAAATTTGTTATAAAAACATTCAATGCTATGAATTTTATTGAATATCTTTATATTATTAATGTTATTAAAATACCACTTTCTATTTGCACAAGTTATATTCATTTGGTCTTTAGCCTTTAGCTGTAATGTTCCTGATTTTGGGGGATTCTACAAAAGGCAAATAGTGAGATTTAGAAAATAACTTTATATTTAGAAACTAAATATATGGCAAACTATATACAGTATATCTCACCCTTAAATAACTTACAGTATTAGGGTAAACTGTTTCCTTACAAGAATCTGCAAGAATTCAGCACAAGCAAAATTATATCTTGAACGGTACTCAATACTATACATACTCTAGAGTGCATGCCATCAAGATATACATATTCAAACTCCATACTTCTACATCATTTCATAACAAAAATGCAAACAACCTGATAACTCAATTACAAAAGAGATGTTGGGTGAAGAGAAACATAATATTATATCTCAGTGTACAGTACTCTGAAAGCATGCTGTCCAGCTATGTAAACTCATACAACTCGAACTTCACACTTCTACAGCATCTCAAAAGGTAAAACGCAAAATATCCGCAGACTCGCAAAAAGTCATGATACGTGGAAGCCTTGGTAGCTGTGCGAGTGGGAGCGGCGCAAGTACGTAAAGAAAACGGTTATATTAGAAAATACCGTGTCATGTGCAGCGGTGGGTAGGTGGGGACAGGTACTGTACAAACAATTAAGTGAATCACACACCACATATGGAGGAAACTTTACTTGGCACATATTTCACGCTGAAAGAGTTAGCAGAAGTGAAATACTGTATCATATTTCTGCACTGTAGTTACTTGTCTGCCCCAGGGAAAGAATGAGATCTTTACAGGTTCCAAGAAACCAGCAACAATCAGCAGGTGGTCTCAGAGAATACCCTGCACTGGTATGTTTGTAATGTAGTGGTGTTCTCTATTCTCTTTATTGTGTGAAAACTACACAATAAAGAAATAGATGTTATTACACTCAACCAACAAACTTTCCCCACATGTGGTGTTTCTTTTTACATAATCATCAGCCAGCTACCCGCCCCTTTTACAAGGATATGGATGGACTAGTGAGGACAGCTATGGCTATGGGTAGATGAGAGGTAAGGAGAGGTCACAGTATATGAGGACAGATAAGGATTGGGGGAGAACAGGTGATGGGATTCCAGGGTAAGAAGAAAATCCAAACTAAATATTAACACCATTATCACAACAGCCAAAAGTCACGCAACAGAACGCAACCTCATTTTAGTGAGGCATGTGGGAAGAGAAGCAAGCCATGAATCAGACACGATCCTAGTGTCAGACAGTGGGAGGAGGAGGTGGGAAGGTGGTTGAGTGATATAATGAGGCAGGGAAGGAGGGTAATGGCAATTGAGGGACGAAATGGGGGTTTGTAAGGCAGGTGTGAGGAGTGGGGAAGAGTGGAGTGGGGGAATACCTGGGGAACCGGGAGACGTGAAAGTTGAACGCCCTTTTCTCCGAAGCGTCGAAACTCGGCTCGAAGGTTCACTGAAACTTCGTCCTGCGGTGTGTGGGGATTTATTGGGGGTGGAGGTTGCCAGAGGGGATAAAGAGGTGCCAAAGGAGAGTGAGGGGAGGTAGAGTGGTGCAAAGGGGAGGTGAAAAAGAGGTAGGGAGGTGGGGAGGTAAGGAATGGGAGAAAGAAATAGTTGAGGGGGATGTCATGAAGCTGGTTGCATTCTTGTCTTTCATTCTTCAATACATAAAATTCACATATTTTCTCTCTGGTCCACTGTCCTATCTGATTCACATATCTATGCCTTTCTTTTTATACCTTTAGTATCATCTCATTCATCTTTCTCAAACAGTTCACTCTCTTCTTTTTCACACTCCTCCATTACAAGTATCAGGAAACCCAAACATAATTTTTCATACCCTTGTCATGGAGATAAACTCTGAAATTCATAAAAAAAGAGTTTATCTATTCAAAATATAAACATCAACAGTTAAAAAAGAACTGCAGCAAAATTGATTAAAAAAACAAACAAAAAAACATCTCCTACTCCAAACACTCAAGACAAAGCCTACTCCCAAACATTGGCCAATCTCTGTTTAACTGCTACATATACAATACAGGTTTGGGACGCATTCTGGGATACAACTCAGTAGGTGCCAACATGAATCACTCTTGTATTCCTATTCTTCAACCATTTGGTATTAAAGTAATATTCAGGCCAAGAGATGAGAGTATAGAATGTAAACATTATAGACTACTTACATACCTTACACTTTATTCTTTCATTTGTATGTATATGTTAAATTTCTGTAAGTTCCCAGAGTTAATAAAGAATCTGATATTTATAACAATTTATGGCTGAGTTCTGTCAAGATTTTGGTGACTCAATTATGCAGTTATTTCCTCATGGTATTTCTATGTCCAAAAGATGTACAGTAGACAAAATAAATACTGAACTGAGAGGTGAGGTCAGCTTTCTCAAGGATAAAATCATTCACAGGACTAAGATTTAGTAGGTGAACTGAAGGCTACAGATTCCGTCAAATTGTGCCAAAAAACAAAACCACACTTACTGATGTGTAGTATTGTAGTTTGTTTTCTAACAAGTGTCAAGGAATCAGTAGCCTGTAATACACCCACAAAAAGTAAGCATTCTAAGGGTAGAATAAGCTGGCTCCCAGTGAGTTGTGCAGAGAAATTCCAAATATGCACTAAAAAATATAACTACAGTAAACGGGGCTGCTCGGCCAGACAGCTTGAGGAACTTCAACAACAACTACAGTAAAGGGTTAGGAACAGGTACACATGCCCAGTACATTCCCTACACACATCACACATCTGCTGTATATATCTAAAGCCACTAGACATGGGTATAGAAATGCTGTGTTATTAACCTTGAGATACAGTTTCATTAGATAGACAAACACTCATGTACCAACATAGGCATTCTATCTTCCACCACAAATCTACACGCTCCCATCTACCAACTGTTCAACACACAAGTAACCCTCCTATCACATCTGAACCCCACATCAAACAGGTTCAATATCTAAACCAATGTACTCTTACACACATACAACCATCCACACAAAAATCTTCCTAATTAATATATTCCAGAAAACATCTCAGTCTACTCTTATAAGTCTAGATGCATCTCTAATGTCACCTATAATATATACAGTATACAGTATACACAATACACATATAATACACACATGGATATATGCATACAAACACATGCACACATAAATCTTGGCCATATTCCTAGCACCAAAGTTCACCGACACGCACAACACACATATCTCTCCACTATGCATCTTACATATGGATTTCACTCCCTTTAACATAGCCAACCCTTTCAAATCCTGAATCATCCACCTTCCAAATACAAATATCCATACATAAAGTTCATTCACCCCTGGAACACTAAAAAACACACTCTGAGAGCCCACCTTCGTTTTCATCGTCGTCGTCAAAGTCCTCGAGGGGTGCTATGTCGTTAGGAGTGTTCATGGACATTAGAGAAGCCATACTCTGCATGTCCTCGTCTCTGTTGGGACACAAGGCTACCAGTGAGTAGGTCAGAGACAAGGGGCTCACAGTAGAGACAAAAATAAATATTTACATAGGCCCTCATTGCTGTACAGTATATGGTAATATGAATACAGCATACAGTGCTTGATATTTTCTTTTTTAACACAACATGATTAAACAGCTTAGATTCTAAAGTGATGTAATAAGAAAGCCTTGATAATCATTTGGGGTCTTAAAAAGAGGAGTGAATATAGAATACAAAGTGGTGCACAAATTATATATTCATGTTGCATCAAGATTCTATCATATTACACTGTACTTTACAAGTTTATTAATGTAGGTACTAATCTTTACAATGCTGTATGACACATTAGGGGGCACAATGTTACACAAAACTGTACCTGGGGGGTGAATATATTAGGATCACAGCTTGATTCCCTGTGGCCAGAGAGGGGGTATCCTAATTATAATGGGATTTTAAACCATGAAATTAAAATATAAATCCCACTAAGTGTGGCTTCAAGCAAAGTCAATCTCATGATTGAAGACTTCCAAGAGAGAGCAAGGCAACAACACAATGAGTGGATGGAAAAAAGTAATAAGTTCAAACGAATAAATATTTATTATTCAACAATAGAATCCAAAGCTCTCTTATGCAGCTGGACACGTGGATTGGACTTACGTGGCCTTTCCCTCTCGCAGGAAGAGGCAGGAGAGTGTGAGGTTGAGGGAGGCGGCGACAACCTTCTTGCTAAGTGGCCGCAGCTTTACTTTGACGTCCTGTTGAGCACTGAAGCCGGCATATTGCTTCATGTTGATCTGTGCTGTTGCCACTTGACGCCGCTTCCCTGAACTGGACACCTGTTAAACCCACACAGATAAAAACAATCAAAACCTTCAACAAAGTTTGATTGATACAAATTTGGATTTAAATTAAAATAAATATATAAATATAACAACATAAATTCACTGTAATTGCAAAACTATTAAGATTATTTTAACAAAAGAAACTACAACTATAAAATCGCCCAGTGCTCACATCCTCCACCACAAACGTCCACTCCTTGTCCTCAAAGTCGTTGGTGCGTGCGTCCCTGAAGAGTGTGATGGTGACAGAGGTGTTGGCTGGCACAGCCCACACACACAAGCCCTCCAAAGGATTCCTCATGCTGGGCTCCCATGCCGGGCAATCCACTGTCACACGCCGCGTCCGTCTCACCCACGCTACACTCAGCTGGCTTGGCTGCCTGTTGGTAGAAAGGTAAAGGATAAGTACAGTAAGCATTAAGGTACTATTTGGGGGCTACCATTTTACCATCACACCATGCCACACTCAGGAGCTGTGATTGCAAGTGTATCAGTAGGAGGTATCGGTTATCTATTTTACAGCTGCTCATGTGGCTTAGTTTTTTGTGGGAGGAGCGGATATTAGTGGGCATTAGGGAATCAGGCTGGGTTAAGCATTATTTGCCACACACTCCAATACTGTCACCATCTCCTGGCTCAGTTGCCTGTGGTGATGATGGTGATGGTGGTGGGAGGGATGTGGGTATTATAATCTATTATTTCCTGGCCGATGACAATTGTCCACTGCTAGTATCATAATGGCTTGTAACTTTGTGATGGTTGAGGGATTCTTAACTACTAAATGGTGATGTGGAGGAATATAAAGAAACATGATGAACAAGTGATGGAGGAAGAAAAGAGAAAAGATGAAAAATTGGATGAAAAACAAGAGAGGTACAGGTTAAGCAATGATTGGTAGGAAATGAAAGAGGAAAGAAGGGTAGCCAATGGCTGATAAAATGAATTCATGAAAGTGCAGGAAAAAGAGAATTTCCAAAGATAGATAATAGAGAAACAGGAAGGAAACGGTGATAATACTTCTTGCAACAAGTCACCAGAAATGAAGAGAATACATGAGCACAGTATTTGAATGTATATACAGTCGTGGTCAATAATAATCATCCACATATGGGTAACTCAAACAAATTGCTAACTAATGTTTTTGTGTTCTCATAAATAATAATGTTATTGTTTTGAATAGTGAGTATGTATATGATTGAAATAAATTAGAAGATGCAGCTCAATTAACCTACTTATTGTAAAGTTTCCCAGCTAACAAACAGAGAGAAACTATAAATGATAGTTAAGCACTTTTAAATTTTAAGATTGCCAAAGAACAATTACACTGGTTTATTTTCCACACATACAGTCAGTAGCCTACTCCTAATTCCATGCTGAGCTTTCCTTCTTATTACTATCTCTTCTTTCCTTTCCGATCATGTCTTTCCTCTTTCCTATACCCTTTCTCTCTACTCTTTGCATATTCCCCCCAACCCTCCTACTCCACTACTTCCCCTTATCCTCCCCACTGTCCTCTATTTTAATTGTTTCTTCTCAACCATTTTTTATCTCTCTCTCTCTCTCTCTCTCTCTCTCTCTCTCTCTCTCTCTCTCTCTCTCTCTCTCTCTCTCTCTCTCTCTTGTGATACCCAATGACTCACACACACATACACACATTGAACTCTACATTTACGCAACCCTTTGTAAATCATGTGACATCCCCGCCTCTCTGCTTCTTTGTCCGTCTCAAAAACACGCCCGATTTTTTTCTGTTTGGTTACCTACGTCTGTCAGTCTGTTTATCTGATATTTATTATTTGATTACCTGTTACTGTCAAGCGTGTATGTAGGTACAGTATGTATCTTTGTATTCTATTCATGTGGTTTCAGTCTCTGCATATTATAAATGTCAACAGATGGATTGGCTAAAATGTAGACAGAAAAAACATGTCTGTGGATGTATCATACATCTGGCCAGTATAGCCTAGTTAATTTCAGTTAAGGGACCATGTGATGTAATCTGAAAATAGGAGGTAAATAAGTCCTTCAAATATTGCCACGAAACATCATATAAGAGCGTGTTTCGTGGTCTAGGTAGGAGGAATCAGAAGCCTCCAAATTTCATACATAATCACAGGTTCAGAATGCGGTGAAGGTGGTGATGAAAGAGTGAGGGTAGGGGAAGTGACGAAGGAGGAAAGATAGTAGTGTGGGGGAGATAAGCGGTTGGAATGATGAAGGAGAAAGAAGATGAAAGAACGGCCTGAAAAGATGAAAGAGAAGGGGAAGAGATGAGAAGGAAAATGAAAGAGAAAGGACAGCGAGGGAAGGCGACTGGGAAAAAGGCCGCGGCGGGTAGGGAGAAAGGAGAGGATGAGGGAATACGAGAAAGGGGAGAGGAGGAATAATGAAAGGAAAAATGAAGGAGAGTGGGAAGGGGGAGGAAAGAGGAGAGGATAAGATAGGTTACAGTCACGTCCAAAAGTCCTGGAACATCCACGAATGAAATGGTCTAAAAATACAAAATAGAAGCTGATATAGTTTCTGTAATATTGGTACAACAAAAGATTCACTCACATGGCTCACTTTTATTCACCTGATCGTGATATATACACCAAGGCCAAGAGATATCTCTTGGCCTTGATATACACTATACAGTACATTCAAGTCTACTAGTGTCCCGATGTTTATTAATTAACTGTGTAATCTCCATGGAGGTATAATATAAGATTATACCTCTACGTGTGAAAGGAGGGCTAAAGACTCCTCCCAAATCAGGCTATAAAACGGATCCCCCCTTTCTACACTGAAGTAATTTGCTTCATATTATAGTTACCAGCAATAGCTTTAATATTTAACCATGAGAGAATTGCTCCTTAATTAGGCCTAATAAGGGTGAACTGGAAACTGCTAGAATATTGCAAAGTGTATCACAAATTTAAAAAAATCTAAACTGAAACACCCAGTCAAACTATTACAAAAGAATATCTTATCCTATGGTACAGTACCTAACTAGCCTACTGTATTTGTCCAGGCCTCGAACCATAACATTAATCAGTCTCTCATCTTCCAACTTGTGTGTTTATCTCCCGACTGTTGGCCGCGTTGGGGGGTTTGTCTATACCTCAGTCAATTCGTCTTGTTTATTTGTGTACATTATATATTTAACTTTATGTGACTGTCTCGGTCTATTATTGTACGGTTCTATAGACTTTAATCTTACCTGTAACACTGAATCAATATACAGATTAACTCTCGCTGTAAAGGTTGGAAATAATGTACAGTATGCACTTTTCTATAACCTACTACGAATAAACAACTAACTAGCGAAACTGAAGACGAAGGCAAAATTAATTGTGGAATAATAATTAGCCTTTCCAATTTTTCTCCATCGCCATATGATCCCTTGAACATCTACTTGTATTTTCAGACAGACAGCTGGGGATGTTGTAAACTTTGGTCCGTGACTTTGTTTATTACCCTCTTACCCCTTGGTTATACATTTATTTCCTCACCAACATGCTGTACCCTGCCCTGTCAACCTCTTTTCTCTCTTCTCTCACTTGGCTATCTATCTCTCATTCTGTTCCTGTCATTCGCGTCGTACTGGTGTTTCTTCTATCTGTTGGCTTTCTTTCTCTCTCTCTCTCCCTCTCTAGTCACGAGAATGATAATACAGTACCAAGTAAATCCCTTGTAAACAAATGCACATCCTACTGTAGTTCTTTAAGCATTACAGTATTATTATTATTATTATTATCTGTTACAGTTTACTGCAACTGTTAAATCAGAGAACATTATATTATTATTATTATTATTATTATTATTATTATTATTGTTGTTGTTGACGCAGTGAATAAATCTTACTGCGTTGTCAAGGAGAGACGGGGAAGGGAAGGGCAGGGCAGGGGAGGGAGGAGTGTATAGCAACGTGAGAGGAGGATGAAGTGGAAAGATGAATGTGAGGTAGAGAGAGACAAAAGTAAATAGAGGCACGGAGAAGCAAGGAGTGGGAGGAAGGCAGGTAGGAAAGGAAAGAGAGGAAAAGAAGTAGAATTAAACTAGAAGTAGGTAGGGAGGAAAATAGAAAAGATAAAGGGACTGCTAGAGAAAGAGACGAGAATGGGGGGGGGGGGCATGGAGAGGGCTAGAGTAAGGGAGGGAGGGAGAGATAAAGAAAGAGAGGGAGGGAAAGAAGGACAGAAGGTAGCAGGGGAGGGAGGGATCAGTGCCAAAGCAAAGACGCATTACTGGCACCACCACCATCACAAACACCACCACCACAGCTGTCACCATCACCAACATTACCAACACCATCACAAATACCACCACCACAGATGTCACCATCACCAACATTACCAACACCATCACCACCATTACCACAACTGTCACCATCACCACCATTACCACAACTGTCACCATTACCACCATCACCACCATGCATTGCCAACACCACCACAACAGCTGTCACCATCACCACCATTACCACAACTGTCACCATCATCACAAACATCACCACCACCACGAATAGTTACCCTCACCATCAATACCGTCACCAAGAGTACTGTAATTCACTCACTATATACCATTCCATCACCACCATCACCATGACTTGTCACTCACTACCACACACACACACAATCTACCAGAATCTACCACCTATACTATAATTACCAAAACTAGAACCTATAGCACTATCACCACAATAACCACTACTACTATCGCTAATACAATAACTGGCAACACTATACAGTAACTATACCATCACTACTACCACAACCGCTCAGCCACCTACACCACAACCACCAACACCATTCCAATAATACCTGACACTGACTGACATAACTAGAAAAACTACCACAACTACCACTACCACCACCTGTCACCTCTATATCTGGAACCTGTCAAAGAGAAAGAGAGAGAGAAGGGGGGAGAGAGGGAGGGAGAGAGGAGATAATACACGGTGGAGGTGGTGAGAGGAAAGAGATAGGAGAGAGGAGAGGGGGACTGTGAGGTAAGGACACACACCATGACACACACACACACACACACAGGGGGGTAATGGGAACAAAGGGAGGGGGAGGAGATGAGAGCAAAAGTCAGGAGAGCGAAAAAGAAATTAGGAAATAAATTGTCAAGAGAAGGTGGTGAGGTGAGGGGAGGAAGGGAATGGGAAAGAGAAATGAAAGGACTATACAATGAGATGGTAGTGATAATGAGAGAAGCATGCAGGACGAGAATGAAACTAGGAGGATGGGATAGGAGAGAAGTGGGAAAGGTAATTGAATGAGGGAAAATAAAGGTAATGAAGGGTGAAGTGTAGGGAGGAAACAATAAAGGAAGGAATAAAGTGGAGGGGAAGAGGATGGTATGAGACGCGATAGAGTTTAAGGAAATATAAGGAATAGAAAGAAGGAAGATGAAGAAAGACGAAAGAAGAGGGATAACGGAAAGGGCAATAAGGGAGGGGGGGAAGTGGGATGATAGATGAAATAAATGGAGAAAGGAGATGAGGGAAAGTGAATAGAACCATGCAGGACAGACGAGAGGAATAGAGTATAGAAACGAGAAAGAGGAAAGAAATAAGTGGATAGGGGAGAGGAAGAGATTAATGAGGGGAAGAGGAAGAGATTAATGAGGGGAACAGAATGAGGAGGGGAAGAGGAAGAGATTAATGAGAGGAACAGAATGAGGAGGGGAAGAGGAAGAGATTAATGAGGGTAAGGGAATGAGGGGGAGAAGAGGAACAGAATGAGGGGGGGAAGAGGAACAGAATGAAGGGGGGTAGAGGAACAGAATGAGGGGAGAAGAGGAACAGAATGAGGGGGGGAAGAGGAACAGAATGAGGGGGGAAGAGGAACAGAATGAGGGGGGGGGGGAAGAGGAAGAGATCAATGAGGGGAGAGGAACAGAATGAGGGGGGAAGAGGAACAGAATGAGGGGGGGGGGAGAGGAACAGAATGAGGGGGGGGAAGAGGAACAGAATGAGGGGGGGAAGAGGAACAGAATGAAGGGGGGTAGAGGAACAGAATGAGGGGGGGAAGAGGAACAGAATGAGGGGGGGAAGAGGAACAGAATGAGGGGGGGAAGAGGAAGAGATTAATGAGAGGAACAGAATGAGGGGGGGAAGAGGAAGAGATTAATGAGGGTAAGGGAATGAGGAGGGGAAGAGGAAACGGTGGGATAGCTGCCAGTAAGTGAAGTTGCCAGGTAAATAGTAGGTAACTGACCACTTCCCAAGCCTATATAATTATTATACTGTATACCACTATAATCAATATGACAACTATATCACTTGTTATCCAAACTATTACTATATACTTCTACTACTATGGTACAAATATCAACAACTATTACTATTACTACTACTATTTCTTTTGTTTATATAGAGGCCTAGGCTACATGAGTTACGAATTGTGCTGTGGATCTATTTTCGTCCTCTTATAATAGTTCACTGACCCCAACACAACTAGTACAACCACAACAACAACAACAACAACTATTACTACACCAACAACAATGACTACTACTACACCAACAACAATGACTACTACTACTACAACTTTTATTACAACAACCAACACTGCCAGGCTATACCATAATTACAACTACTATCACGACCATCATAACCAATTAAGCTAACTATAACATCTATCAAATCACTATATTATGACCTCTACTACTTCTACCACCACCACTACCACTACTACTAATACCACTACCACTACTACTATCTGGCAACCACAATGACCACCAGGCTGCAATTGGGAAGAGATTACGAAAGAGGGAAGAGATTACGAAAGAGGGACGAGAGTGCAAAGAAAGAGAGCTAAGTTAAGTGAGAAAATGATGTTAGGATTACTATATTACCTATACGAGTACACAACATCGATGATATTATTATTACAACATAGAAACATCATTATTATTATTACTATTTTTATTAACATTATGACTTACGAATACACAACATCGATATTATTATTATTATTAGTATTATTACAACATAGAAACATTATATTTATTATTATTGTGACGTATTGTACATACCATTTAGCAGTGGCTGTGAGGGACAATTCGTGATAGGACGCTGTGAACTGAAACTTGGCAGCCTTTTTGTTGATGCGCTGAAACCTCTTCCACACAGACCCCATGGTATTGGCCAAACCCAGGGGATCTGACACCAAAACACACACACACAAGGATTAACTGATTGACTGCTGATGAGAGATAGATAGATAGATAGATAGAGAAATAAGTGTAAACAAAATTACATATAAACACTCACATAATATAAACTGACTGATAAGCGAGTATAAAAATGGAGGGAGAGAATTATTTGGGCATACTGTACTGTACAGTCCGTAGAAAACAAGATAGACATACAGTACCTACCGATATACATATAGACAGACACAGAGGAATTAATTTAAATGACATATAGACGGACATAAATATACTTGACCAGATGAAGGAATGGCCGAGTGGAGAATTTGCCAATGTGCACCACGGTGAATTATATTGTAGCCTACTGATTCCTCCAAATTATGCCAGGAAACATAACCCCTCCATCTGATACTGGGTGGAGTGGAGGGGGGGGGAGGTCTTACAGGAGCGTTTAGAGGACCAGCAGGTAAGCTCCGATGTATGTACCCACATAATTATTATTTCCTTTAAGTAAGGGACCCTATGATGTACGGTAGTAAGAAAATTGGAGTGCTTCAAACATTGCCACGAAACACCACCAATATGGAAGCAGCTTGTTTCGTGCATGTTCAGGAGGAATCAAAAGCCACCAATTGTCATATATGAACACAAGGTCCTTAAGGTGGGAGTACTGGGATATGATTACTGTTTGCGTTTAATTTTATTTGTTAATCCTTTTTATTCGTTGAACCTCTGGACTGTATACAGGATGGTATTAGCCTGTAACTCTAGTGATGCCCTGAGATTAGTGAGTTGCCTACAGCTTCAAAGTGTTGTTGCTTGCTTCACGAGATAACAACACCTTCATTAAACACGTCATTCATTACCTGGAGAGAACACCTATACCGTCATTTACAGCACCTTGGAATATGGTCAGGTTTTATTGCTTTTATGCTACGAGTTGGTGATGATATAATAGGTAATTTCTTTAAGGGGGTGTGGGAGTAGGGGACAGGCTTGAGGGGGGTGCGGGAATAGGTGGACAGGCTTGGGGTTAGTAGAAAGCATGTCCCCCTATTCCTACACCCCCTAACCCCCCCTCCAAGCCTGTCCCCCTACTCCTACACCCCCCCAAAAAAAACAAGCCTTTCCCCCTATTCCCACATCCCCTTAAGTGTCTGTGTAGCCTGGATACTTGACGAACAGTGTGAACCATCAGACCACCCCGAACAAATCCCGAACCAGTGATGTGAACGAAGCGTGTTTCTTTGTTATTATATTTGGACTTAACGCCTGTTGCCTTATTAATGCTCGTTAGGGCGATACCGTATTATTATAGAGTGGTAGAGTGTGTGTGTGTAAGTGGAGAAGTGTAGGTGTGTCAGGGAGGGGGGGGGGTATGTGGTGTAGTGTACAGTACGTGTGTGTTGTGCGTGGTGTCTGTGTGTTCTCCCCAACGTGTGTGTGTGGTTAGCTGTCCGTCTCTTAACTCCTGAACGAAGCAACATACTGGACTTAAACTGCAAAATATTCCTTCGAGGTAGTGAGTGTCACGTATACAGTCACTCGTCAGCCGATGTGAGAAGCTGAGAATGTTAGATGATTGCAATAGGAATATTATTTTTCTAATATTTTGTCACCGTTGTCAACAGGTGCCCTTGTCACTGGTTATTTGATTATTGTCCATAATTGTTCACTGGTTCAGATGTCCGGTTACCAACTAAAACAAATGGCTTCTATGGCCAACTACAGTGATATTTGTACACAACAGAACCATACAGATAATAATAATTAGGCATAACAATTTCCACTTTCGTAATGCCAGTAATCACAGTCTGTGGCTCTTCACAAAACAGAGACATAAATGTAAATAAAACATACAAGTACCGGTACAAATTTCACTTTTGCAATTAGTTACCGAGGATAATGGGATGTATAAAAGAACACCCTTTCATGATGTAATAATGTACAGTCGGCGGCAGAAGTCCTATCGTTCCACCTGCTTCACCGAGACACGCAGTGTTCATGGAGTCGAGATATAGGCACGTTTTCTACACCTAACAATCTCGAGTCTATGAACATCGTGTGCCTCGGTGAAGCAAGTGAGGCGACAGGACTTTTGCCGCCGACTGTACACCTTATTTACCATGGACTGGATGTGCTTGCTTGACAAAGATGACGCAGTTATCTCACCCTGGATTCATGTTAAAAATTCCAACAGTGTCATTCCGGGTAGACGGAGGATATACACAGTAAGTAAAATCATAATTGATAGATATTTGGAGCCGCAACAGCGAGGTCATATTGCGCCAGAATGTGATAGAGGTGAGACAGCAAGCAGGAAGGAAATAGAAACAAAAGGGAGACAATTGAAGAACTGAAAGCTAAAGCTGGGGCCAAAGGGGCGTCAAAACCTAAAGTATTGCCCACATCACTACAGGCAATACCCCCCAACGGGTTCAAGAGAGAGAGAGAGAGAGAGAGAGAGAGAGAGAGAGAGAGAGAGAGAGAGAGAGAGAGAGAGAGAGAGAGAGAGAGAGAGAGAATGAAGGGGATAGGCTTGTAATAGAAAGAAAGTGAGGGATGGCATGGAAAAATACAAGTCAAATGTGTGTGTCAGGGAATAAGGGGGAAAGACAGAAGGGAAAGAGAAAGAACGAGTCAGTTTTAAAGTGAGAAATGAGGAAGAGAAAGAAAGAGTCGGTTTTTACTTTTTAGTGAGGAATGAGGAAGAGAGAGAAAGATAGAGTCAGTTTTAAAGTGAGGAATAAGGAAGAGAAAGAAAGAGAGAGTCAGTTTTTAGTGAGGAATGAGGAAGAGTGGAAGTGAAGAAGGACAGGGAGAGACTGTCAGACTGAGTGAGTCAAGTCAGCTGAGTGAGGTGACCGCATGCAGGATTGTGTGGCAAGGTCGGTCCCTCCCCCCCCCCCCCCCTCTCCTTTCCTTCCTCATCCTCTCCTTCATTTCCTGTTTATCCCTCTATCAACACCTCTTCTTCCTTCATCTGGTATATAATCCCCTATTTTAGGCTGTACATTTTATACTTGTTTCTCTTATTCTCTTCATTCTCTCCTTCTTTTCAAAAGGGCGTGGTTGGCTCGAAGGAGATAAAAAAGGAGATAAGAATGGCGAGGGAAAAAGCTAAAGATACTAACTGACTGAAGCAAAGATACGGTTAAGTTAAGTAATACCGAAGAGGCCTATACCGGTATAGTTTATAATTGGATGGGTCGTGACAAAGAGAAATGAGGTCGGAGAATGTTGGGGAGAAACGCCTAAACAAGAAAAGTCTGGAGCAAGGAGGAAACAAGGAAATGAGAGAGCGGGAAAGAAAGGTATGCCACACCTTATTATATATTGTATATAGGCTATATAATTTTACTAGATTTTTACAAAAGTAGCAGAGACAAATGTAGACCTATAAACCAGTACAATAAACAATTAAGTATGTACAGTATGAGAGAGGGGAGGGAGAACATATATTATAAAGGGTAATGGGTACAATACTACTATCCTGCATACTGTAATATGGTGGTACAATCCACATTATGTACTAAAACACAGTCACCAGGCAGGTATTGATTCTTTAATAGAAAGCAGCATAAGGGACTATAAGAAATCTAATGTAATATTTCTCCCGCTATCATCAACACCACTGGTGTATTTTGAAAGGGAATTTATGGAATATCTCTTTTATTTCTCCTTTCAAAATTATTGGTCATGGTGCATCATCATTAAAGGTGCCAATGAGTGGCAGTCACTGGGACAGAGTGTACCACACACTGTGTGTATGAAACACAATTATAGCACGCATCACAAGGATGATCATTGTGATGAGTGGCCCAGAGACCTCTCCACCCACCTGAGACCCGAGTCAGCTTCGGCTATGGCTGACTAAACAGGAAACCTCAGACAGCTGACTCAAATCCCCCACCCCTTGCTCACAGGGGTGGTAACCTCTGGCATCAGTGGCATTTTTAACGTGTCCCGAGCAAGGATCGAACGCTGGGCGGCAGAATTGCAGACACAGACTCTACCACTGTGCTAGCCAGAGATACAAAATCAGAGCCAAGTATGATAAATTTTCATGATTTCCACATCTCAAAACCCCCAATTCATAACACTCTCCTCCATGATTGTTTAATGATAGGTCAGTAAGGGGTTCCTCCAAAACAAAGTACTTCCAAGTAAAAGGAAGGTAAAAATCACTTAAAACATAGTACAGTATTGTACTGTATTGCACACTATAACACAGGCCTCTATATAGTATTGGCCAGTTGACAGGGGACAGAGGTGCGTGGAGGTGATTCATTTGCGGCCACCCCATTCGGGGATTGAAGCATCAGGCAGTAGATAGATAGATTTAGGAGATGTATTGTCTGATATCCCAAGTTCTGTCAAGTTTTACATTTTTTTTTTTGCCAGTTTGGGAATTAGTATACTCTGATCTTCCAACATCTATCTTTCTACCTATTGCCAGACGCCTTAATCCCCGAAGGGGTAGCCACAATGAATTGCCTCGGTCAGTCCGAATCCGAGGCAAGTCATTGTTTTACTGTTGCAGTCTTATTTTTTACGGGGGAGGGTCGCAAGCCCAACCGCCCAGCCATTTTATTCGCCTTTTACGACACGCACAGGATAAGCGAGGCATATTCTTCCCTTTCACCAAATGTGAAGGACCCCATACCCCCAGGGGGGGCACCGAGATAGCGAGGTCATAACTCCTCGACTTACGTCCCGTACCTATTCTCTGCTAGGTGAACAGGGGTCCAACATCAGATAGGCTATATATCCCTCAAAGGGTTTGTAATGTTGACACACTCTATGTTGTTACATAAAACCAGGACTGATATTTAGATTATCAGATTTATTTATACCAAAAATATTTAAATATGATTTTATTAAAATTTATTATTTTCTATGTGAAATTTAAACTACCATATATTTATAATTACTTTCCAATAAAGTTTTGAATGCATCAGGCCTACAGTATACTGTTGGTACATGTAATAAACCAAATTGGATCAAATATGTCTGCTATATACTTGTATAATTGGCAGCATAAAGTTACTTCCATCCCTTGTACTGTACGTACTTAATGTACACTCACAATCCAAAATTAGTATCCAAGTCTTGTTGAAGTTTTATATCATTTGACATACTAGTGAACCAAATACAAGGCTTTTCCTGTTTGATATTTGCTTGAGCTCGCTTCATACTCAATCAGGCTATTCAAAACAGGTCTGGATAAATATTTTGGAATTATGGAATTAATTATGCTAATATGATCAAATAAAGATACATTCTGAACCCGTTTCTATTCTAACAACAAATACAATGTACCATGAGAAGTATATCGGTCAACTCTGCATTTCAATAATGTTAGGGGTTCGTATAGTAAACCAGATTGGGCAGAGGTGAATTACCCTCCATCACAACCACTAACCCGTCTACAAAAATTAAAAGATAAAAACTCGACAAATACAATTTTTGGAAAATCTAAACTTTGTATCAAAACTTAAAAGGTGAAATACTCGATAAATACAAAGTTATGGAAACAAGGGAACCCTGTATTTTATAACCCATTTTGTGATAATAATAATAGTAATTCCTTCTCTATATTTGGGATCCGCCCATTCAATTAAGAACGTTTTTGGTTCTTACGAAGGTGTGGTACCTGTTCGATGGCCACATTGACAAACAACAGAGCCATAGTACGGGTACCACACCATCGTATACACCACAGACGTTCTTGCATACCTAGATACACTATACGAATCCCCCTCACCACAACCTGGCTTATTTCAACAATACCGGTACTCAATCATCATAATTATGAGTAATGAATATACAGTATATAGCCTTGACCTGAAATCCGTAATGAATATCTGAATACACCAAAAAATAAAAATAAAATAAAAATACCACCCAAATATTTATCCCCCTTCCGACTGTGCTGAATTAGTCACTCTCTTGTATTTTGTTAATATACCAGTCATTTATGCACTGGACTCACCTTAGGACGGAATGGGTGACACTATAAGACTCTTGAGACAGGTAAAATCCACAGGGGCTAGGAGCCAGAGAGCACTAAAATCTCGACATAACTGAAGGTGAGGCACTGAGTGACTCCTCCCTGCCAGGCACCCCAACACTGTAGCCAGAACTCACTAGCAGCTAGACTACTCTCCACACCCCACAAATTATATCACTATTATTTTTTATTTGACACTGTGACTTGTTTGGTTTATATCGAATTTCTTATTAGATTTTAGAGGAAAACTTTTTTTTATTACTTACGAAAGATGTCGATATTCTCTTTATCTCTTTATTCACTTGTGCATGCATTTCGCTTTGTACAGTACTTTCTCATCTTTGAATGGAATTTGTTATATGTTGATTGTCAAAAAACTATGTATTTTGTCATTAGAGCCACCCTCTTTCCACCCAGACAATGGATAATAAGGTATGAGTGTGGGAAGTTGGTATCTAATAGGGATATTAGCGGGAGCGATGATTATTCACAATATTTTAAGTACCGCTTACTGGATCCCTAGATTACTTTGAGTACTTATATCAAAAGTGTCAAGGAATGCATTTCATAAGGTATACAGTGATATAATATTAATATTACCACGTAAAATGAGTTTGGAGTTGATGTGCGGCGTGCAGTGTACCTTAGATTGAAGGAGACATGAAAGCCTCTGTATGACTGTATTATGCAAATATCAAGCAAAGTTTGTTGTTTTCCACAAAATAATTATAATACATGACGAGGCGTGTTTCAAGAGATATATACATTTTATACGAGATGTTTAACCCATATGTTCATGACACATACCAAGCAAATAAATACGTTTTGTGTCCATAAAATAGCACTTTGTTCTATTAATAGCCAATTCGGGCTAGAATGTAGGGATCTGGCTATACTTTGATATTATTTTATGGGTTCCTTTAGGTAAACACAAATGTCATCGGATATTATTATTTAATTATTCTCACAAAATTACAAACCAACCTTTTTTTTAAATCAAGCATTACATTATAATAAGCTATACTAACGCTATACTGTGATAACTACAACATAATATTGATGGTAGGTTGAATCGTCAGCATTTTGGGTATGGTAAATAGTCCCTAAAAATTATTACACAGAGGTAGCTCATCATCACTGGTCCTTAATTGGAAACAACATAAATAGCTTAAAACTTAGGCAAATACATCTTTATTAAATAATGCTTAATAGAACGTCACAGACAATCAGTAGAAGCAAAGTACCGTTGAAAAGACAAAACTATTTATCCTAATCAGAGTTGCCAAATATGAAAACCTTTCCCTAGATTGGAAAATTAGAGATTTAAATGAAGAAAATTTATACAAATTGTTCAGGAGTAAATGGAAAAAATTCTACCAGACGAAATACTGTATAAGGCCGTTTTCATCAAGGTTCACAGTGAACCTATCAATTGACAAATTGTTGGTGAAAACGGGGTCAGCTGCCACTGTCTACTAGAACCGCTAGCATGTGAACCCCATGGAAGTATAATATTATACAAATTCATTATTATTCCTTGATAATAGAATCTACCGAAATTCCACAAGTATCTACTGAAATTAGAGTCAAAATCTCACGACATTTCACATTTTCACTAGTACCACTGGCAACACTGCATACCATAATACTGCTGTGCCTATCAAAATAATAAACTCAGCTGATGCCTGACAGCCTACCTCCTGTGATATTATTATTGTTGTCATATTGTTTGCCATGCTAAATACACATTATTTCAGATTGCCAGAGCCAACAGGTGATGTGATGTGTTGATACCTCTATGGAACTCAGGGTATAAACTCATTAAATAGGTGAGTTATGGGTGATTTAAATACGTGAGTTACGACCTTACGAGTTTTTAAATACTTGTTACTTGTTGGAACTTGGATATTCTGGTATTTATTGAAAGAATTACCGTTGGTAATAGTAGTCAAGCGTTTGTCCATAATCTACTTTCGACTCGGTTTCAGAATGCTAATGTTTTATAGTGTGTTTTGAACAAATTTACTATTCACGACTCGCAAATTAATATTTTGGGAGGTATCACCCCCGCCCCCTATTCCCCCACCTCTATCTCCGAACTAGATTCGTCTGAAAAACACTACAACGCATTAAATAAAATTAGTTTGACCTCACCTCACCTAACCTAACCTAATCGCAACGGAAATACCTAATAAGGAAATTCAAGTTTAAGTTCAAGTTAAGAGGTCCCTCAGAGGGCTACTCGTGGGCAGCGTAATATGCGGGGTTGTGCGGGGGATTTAGGGATCCAGGGTAGGATTAGGAAGGGGGTTAGGATGAGGGTGGATTGGGTCAGGGACTGTGGGTTGAGGATTAGGATTGAGGAGGTAATGTTTGGTGATCCTATTTCTAAAAGTGTCAAGAGTGGGGCTATTAACTATATGAGGTGGAAGATGATTCCACTCTTGGATGCTACTGGGAAAGAATGAGTGCCTAAATATAACAGTGCTTGTATGGTATTTTAGGTTGTGGCTGCCTCTAGTGGATCGTATACTGTACTTGTAGGGTGTAGATATGTGTCTTTGTCTTTGTCAACTAACTTGTTTGTGATTTTGTATATCGATTCTGTTGTCTGTGTATTTGTCTTCTTGTTGTCAATGGGTCTAGTTTTGTGTCTTGTTTAAGCAAAGTGACTGATGTAGTGTGTCTGTAATCACGTCTGACTCATCTTGCAGTTTTGTTTTGTATGGACTCTTAGAAACTTTAACCACATAAATTTGCGACGGTCTTGAACAATAAATGCGTTAAAAAAACACTATAAAGCATTGCAATCTGAAAACCTTCAGTTGAAACCAGTTTATGGTCCAACATTTGACTATTACCGAAATAACATACATGTATATAGAAGTACAGTATATTAGACATAAGAAAATTAATGGGAGTGATTATGGATAAACGCTTGACAAATACCTTACCGTCATTTACTGCACTTTACCACAGTTATTTCCCTGTAGTTTGCCCAGGTTATGGACCTAACCTGGGCAAACTACCGGGAAATATCCGTGATAAAATACCGGAACCTTACCAGGGCAAAATACTGGGACATAGTCGGATATGGCATCACTGCTACAAAACGGTAATAGTCTAGATAAATGCCTAGGTGAGTTACGGGTGATTAAAAATGGTGAGTTACAGGTGATTAAATAGGTTTGTTACAGGTGATTAAATTGGTGTGTTACAGGTGATTAGATAGGTGAGTTCTGAAGTGTTATTTCTTTACCTATCATCATTTATTATACTGGTAGAATTAGGCAACTTATGCAGTGTAGTCTAATAAGAATTGCTTGTTATTGTTATAAACGGTATATTTTCTCATGTCAATATAGTTTTGAATAACATAGTGCATTTTGACTGTGTTTGATCACCTCCTTCCTCCCCCATCCAGTTTGTCTTGGTTATGTCCTGGTAGTCTGTCTAAGTTAGGTCCAATTTTACAGCTATGATGTAGTTTGGTCCATTCTAACCTTTACCGTGTTCTTACTTTTTCAGTGGTATCTTACTTAGCAGCTCACCAGCCAAGACGGCTTTTATATTATCCGTACTCTGACACGGAGCATCATGGAGACGGGGTAAGTTGATATTTGGTAGATAATAGTAATGGCAAAAAGACTAGGGAGCTTAATTAAGGGTCATAATGGTAGTCTCCTTTCATGATTGTTGCCGTGGGTCATAGGTAGCAGTTCCATTATACAGTGCTGATTTTTAATCTTGAATAATTGTCTTACACTATGTCTTTTTTATGGCAGGACTGGAGGGAATAGAGGAGAGAAGTGGCAAAGTATCCTCACTTCACCGCGGGATCGCCTGGCTTATCTCCGGAACACCCTTCACTTCTCTGATCTCACTATTACTTTCCCGGGACACTCAAAAGTTATGCAGGTACAGTCGGCAAAAAATGTATTGCAACCACCCTTACATTGAAATTAACTATAATTATCCATTGGGAAGTTCCAATACTTTCTTTGTCGACTGTATATTAAATCCACAAAACTCATGTGACATATATATACGTATTGATATTATAATCTGTAGTTACACTCTCCCCCTCATGGCTAGATATAAGTGAGAGCTTATAAGACAGAGTCTGGTTAATAGATTTTGCTTGTGTTCATATTTGGACTCGGCGATTTTTGGAATAAGATGCAATAGATTTAGATTTTAACAGATGGTACAGTCATTGCCATGGAAAGAATTTGAGGAAAATGGAAAAGATGAAGGTAAACAATGACCGCTTTAGTTGGTGGATAGTAGCTGGTACTGACCAGTACAAATATCCTTAACTCTGCTGTACACTACATACCTGGTACCTTAACTGCATAGTATATTAAAGTGCATTTGTAATAAACAGAGTCTCACCAAGTGATGGCCACACACTTAGTACAGTATGTAGTGTGACTTCAACACAGTTAATTGTTAGTGACTTTGCTTGTTAATTTTCCTGTTGAGGGCATAATACTAATTTCAAGTTATTGCAGGCACACCGGCTGCTTCTGGCTATGAACTCTCCAGTGTTTGAGGCAATGCTCTATGGCAACCTGGCACTGGCTGAAGGAGAAGTACTGAAACTTCCTGAGGACCCACCCTGGGCCTTCCACTGGATCTTAGAGTATGTGTACCTAGGAGAGGTGAAATTACCTGATGTCCAAACAGCCCTCAAGGTGTACCAGCTGGCATCAAAATACCAAATGGATAACCTTGTTCTTCAGTGTGCTAAGGTTCCTCATTATTCTATCCATACAGTATTTTTCTCTTTATACCTATTATTATTGACTTGTCACTCCATATTTGTATCTAGGCTACACCCATGAACAAAACTTTACTGACAATCCCTACCAAGCATAAATTCCCAATCATGGCCTATGGAGGGTGAATTATTCTTCCACCAGATTGCGAGAGAAGGGAAGAGGGAGGTAAATACAGTAAACTGGGTAAGGAAAGAGGCTGTGGCAGGGGTATATACCACATATCAGGTGTTTTCTTATTTTATTTATTTATGAAATAAGTTGTTGTTGTTGTTGATATTCTCCCAGGACAGAATGGCCTCCTGCCTCTGGTTGCAATGAAAAAACAAATTAATATAAAATATATGCCTGGACTACCGAAGCAAATCCCAGGGAAATGGGACCAGAACTTGTGGAGATGGATATTTTTGTGGAGCTTGAAAGTTGTCAGTGAGAGTGATTAATTTAATTAATGAGTGTGGACCATACCACTGGGCAGTTTGTCTGTTAACACTTCTTTTTCATTTTATCTTGAGGATAACAAAACAGAAATGGAACATCATTGATACAAATACATACTAATATTACAGTACCTGAAGAAGTCTGTGACTGCAGAGATGATACCAACTGTTTACCAGATGGCCGTCCTCATTAATGACAAGATACTCCTGGCTGCTTGTTTCAAGGTATGTATAGTAGGCTACTACAGTATATATTGTCTTTCACCATAGGTTGTTACAGTATATCACTTGGGCCTGCTAAGCCAGACTGCTTTAGGAACTACAAATACTACCGTATATCACTGTGCTATAAAATTTATAATGAACTTTTTTACTTCGATCACTGTGACACTCTGTACTTCATGCTTTGTGGGCTTCTCATATGTATACAGTGTACAGTAATTAGGACGCTTTGTTCTGTGTAGGCCCTCATCTAATATAACGAAATGCAGTATATATTGTATATTGTTAGTAATTTGAATAAATAGTTAATGTTGATAATAATCCTTCACACCCCACTATTTTCACCTCACATGATATGAACCAGATTAGCAAATATACAACAGATGAACCAGAGATGAGCAGGTGAAAATGAATATATTGGCAACATTTGTCCATGGGTACATTTTTTTAAATTGTTATTTATTACTTGTGCAGCTCCATGAGCTAATGCGATAAACAAAATAATGTTCTAGGAATATGTAAGAGCTAAAGTAAAATTGAAGTACCGGTACTGTACTGGTAACCTCTTATTACGCTTGGCCTTTCTTTGCTTTGTGTAGCCTCTTAAAGTTCATTTTGACCTTTCTGGCCCAATACAGGGCTTGACACTACACACAGATGCAGTGTTGAGATCTCAGCACTTCCCCGAGTTGAGTTCTTTTGCCCTAGGAAAACTGCTCGCCCATCCCACCCTCCTTCCTTCCTCTGAGGTCACTGTCTTTCATGCCATCGTTAAGTGGTGAGTTATTATTCCCTTGTATTGTCCTGCATGTTATTTAAAGCCATTTATGGTGGTTTTCTTTTACATTACCTCATCTCAAGTGACATTACTGTTTCATATATTATTTTGCCTCTGGTTGTCTCGTCTCCATTTACTTCACCCTATGTACATCTGTGATACTTCTAAAGTGCCTATCACATTGGGCTGTTTTTCTGTGGACATAGCGTTTTCATGTACGAAGTACATGATTTCCGTTGACAAACTGCTGTATTTTGTTGACGGAAATCGGGTACACGATAGATGGAAATGATAGGAGATCGTCTATATGTCCACACAAATGGTGGGGGTCAAATGAGATATTTTGGTAATTAGTTAGAAAATAAATAAAACATTCAAAGTACAGTAATTGTATATAAGCACATATTTGGAATTTTGCAACATTATACAGTACAGTATTATAAGAAAGAGTAGAAACGAAACTCTTATAATGAATGTCATTGTATCCTCATTTGATTTTTTTACATTTTTGGGCGACCACAGAGCGAAAGCACCGACAAACAATGAGGAGAAACCAGTTTCCCTGCAATATGTTTTCATGATAAGGGACAGAAAGTTTTCAGAAGTTCCGTCATGTTGGATGTTTACAGTCCAAGGTCCGCGGAAAGTGTTGACAAAAGCACAGTGTGTGTGTGATTGAATGCCGACACTACGGGGTCACAAAAGTAAACTAAAACTGTAGACTGTAGATGGAAATAGAGCCCAGTGTGACAGCTCCTTAACATAAAATATTCACATACAGTATCTGATACCCTCTTGGATATGTGTCATCTCTTATCTTTCCATTCTCTTCCATCACTGGCTAGATTTTGCTACCATTCAACATATGAGTAGAGCCTCTTACACAACTTGCAGATAGCCTTCACTTTTTCTGAAGAAAGTTGCTGTTTAATGTCAGAAGGCAACATCTCCCAAATAAATTCTGTTCGGTTCTAGCTCTCATTAAAGAGCAAAGAGCTTGCCAAAGCTTCACCTTCATCAGCTCCTTGTGTAATATAAATTCTCTCTTTATAGTTAATTATGCATGAAAATATGTGATACTGTAAGTGTGAATCATTAATGCTCTTGTAAAATAATGTTGTTGTTTTCTTATTCATTCTCCTCAACAGGGGTTATGAACAGTTGAAACGTGAGGAAGTTCTTACTGTCAGTGATAGCCAGAAAGGAGAGGAAACTGAAAGACAGGAAAAACACCAGTCCAAGCAGGAACTTCAACTTTGTGAAATACACGCTCATAATGAAAAAGCTGATAGCAGAGACGTAGAAAGTTCTGAAAGTAACCCTGAAGTATTAGAGAATTTTAGTGAATCTACTTCAAACCCCCTTGTCTTACCTGAGAATATCGTTGAATCTACTTCGGACCCTCTTATATTACCCGAAAATGCTGGTGAATCTTCTACAAATATCCATGAGTTACCTGAGGAATCCAGTAATGATTGTTCGAGTTCTGTCATCGACCTGGAATTCGAAGAGGACCCAATTATGTCATCCCAAAACAGCAACAACATGGAAGATAAAACTTGTACAAAAGAGGATCCCACTGACAGCCATCACAAGTCCTCTGGAGACACAAAACAACTCCACTCACTCAACCTACCTCTGCGACAGGTTCTGGCTCCATATTTGCCACATATCCACTTTCTGAAAATGACCACCAATGAATTTGTGGAAGAAGTGATGCCTCATGACATATTCACCAGCAGAGAGGCAAGAGCAATACTTATGAACATAAAAAATGTCAACATCCTCAACCCTCCCCCACTCCCTTCAGTCCTAATGACCACAGGGCACATTTCCAGAATGAAAGTGGTGACCGCACAACTGACAGCATCTCGTCGGTATCAAGCTCGGAACATAATCATAGTGACTAAAATGGAAGTTGCTTGCAAGATGTTTTTGAAGAAGGTCATTGCTCCAAACATCGTAACACAGGGAGATTCAGTCTTGTGCATCAAGAATAAATCGGGGAAACTTGTTGGCAAGGGTCATTGGAAGGATGGTACTTGTGAGTTCAAGTCCTTGCTCAGACTAGGGCCCTCCCACCACTATGATATGATACTCAGTAAAGCCTTTCCCCCATGTAAGGACTGTAAATGTAGACTCACGTCTGGTAGTCTAGTTAGTAATATATGTAAGGGAATAGTTTATGAATGCATGCCCATTACGCTGGAGCTTTGGTGTCACCATGAGCCAGTGACAGTAGGTTGTCATAAATAGTTATGAACCAGTGCTAGCATAACCAATTGTGTTTCCAAGAAAGGACAAGGCATTTTTCCATATGAAGGGATGAATATGAAATTGTCATCTTGATAAAGTAATGGATGTAGATTCATGACTAATATATTACTGACAAAACTGGTTCAGTTTGAATTGGTTCCAAATTCCAAATAGAATGAAATCATCATCTTTGTTTCATATAAGATTTTCCCACAATTTATGAGGTTAGGTGATTGATATTATCCTTTCATGAATTATTGGTAATTATGTTTTCAGACAGCATTAAAGAATAGCAATGGAAGTTTGTATTAATTTTTTATATATGCAGCAGCCAGAGTATGGTTTGTGTTAAATTTAAATATACAGTATATGCATTAGCCAGAGTATAGTTTTATTAGTTCAACAGTGATACAGTACTTCTAAAAAACAAAGAAAAGTGTAAATGCAAGATGTTTGCTTACAATAGAGCCATTACTTCACCTATACTAGGCGTTGAGGCTGTGACAAGGAATATTAATCTAATAGTTGCCATTTTAAAGAGCTGTATGTAATGAAGACCTTGTAACTGGTCTGATAATAGTTTTAAATTATTATATTAGTAAAGCAGAAAATAACAAATTATCATAATAATACACATTAACAGTCCTCTGGCATGACTGTCATAAACTTGGATAATACCTGTAATGCCAGTTATTGCAAATAAAAATAATAGTATGAGAGCATGACCTCACACCCTACTATACTTTGCCATCAGTTTGGTGACTTCACTTTAATTATTATTATTCTGAATAACAATCAGAAGATTTTACAACATATAAGGCCTACTGTAAATATTGGATATGAGGTAAGAGTACTGTATAGGCTTACTGTGTATAACTTCTACCTATATCATTGCTTCCAAAAGAACTAGGAAAATGGTATATTTAGTTATATTGGAGCATTGATGTGGAGTGCAGGTCGGTTATGTTGTTGATGGGAAATATTGACTTTACAACGGCACCTTATAAACTTATATATATATTTTTTATCTTAATCTATTTCCCTTTTTACTTTACTACTACTGTGACGCATCGGGTTCGGGTGAACACAGCGCTCTTGATATTCTCACTACCTTTCTCCACTCCCTTCGATCATGGGCTAGGTGACTGGCATCCTTCACTGACAAATCTAGCTCGATTAGGTCTTTCTCAATGGTTGATAGCCATGTTGTTACTTGGCCTCCTCTTGGTCTTTTAATTGTTCTTCTTGCCTCTTGTAGGGATATTTTGGCAGGTGTCTTTTCTGGCAGTCGTTGTAGATATCCGTACCATCTTATTCGTCTGGTCTTGATGATGTTGCTCCATTTTTGTTGATGATGCTTTGTCTTGTTGTATAGTTGCTGGGTTTTTGCTATTATTTCTGCTAGAGAAATAATGCTCTTTCAGTCGGGGCCCTTCTATATAATTTGAGACCGACTAAATATGGCGACTATTTCCCTTTTTTTTTTTTACAATTTTCTATTTCCAAAAGTGCCTGTTACAATTTCAATGGTGCACATTTCATAATAACATCTTAAAGTACAGACGTACGATGTATCAGTAATTATCGCGGGGAAGATTTTACAAAATACATCTAACTCGGCCAACACTCCGTTCGCCAACTTCCATACTAAATCCGCTGGCGTTCACACGCAACCCTTCAGTTAGTTACCCCGGGAACCGGGGTAACTAACTGAAGGGTTGCGTGTGATCGCCAGCGGATTTAACAGGGGAACAGTGTTGGCAGAGTTAGATGTATTTTGTAAAATCTTCCCCGCGATAATTACTGATACATCGTACGTCTGTACTTTAATGGGAAATATTGACTTTACAACTGCACCTTATAAACTTATATATATATATTTTATCTTAATCTATTTCCCTTTTTACTTTACAATTTTCTATTCCCAAAAATGCTTGTTACAATTTCAATGGTTGATGGGAAATATTGCCTTTACAACGGCACCTTATGTCTTAATCTTTATTTTGCACCTCATACACCAATATATATATTTGTTTTTATCTTGATCTTGTGGGTTTTTGCTATTATTTCTGCTAGAGAAATAATGCTCTTTCAGTCGGGCCCTTTTATATAATTTGAGACCGACTAAATATGGCGACTATTTCCCTTTTTTTTTTTTTTTTTTTTTTTTTTAATTTTCTATTTCCAAAAGTGCCTGTTACAATTTCAATGGTGCACGTTTCATAATAACATCTTAAAGTACAGACGTACGATGTATCAGTAATTATCACAGGGAAGATTTTACAAAATACATCTAACTCGGCCAACACTCCGTTCGCCAACTTCCATATTAAATCCGCTGGCGTTCACACGCAACCCTTCAGTTAGTTACCCCTGGAACCGGGGTAACTAACTGAAGGGTTGCGTGTGATCGCCAGCGGATTTAACAGGGGAACAGTGTTGGCCGAGTTAGATGTATTTTGTAAAATCTTCCCCACGATAATTACTGATACATCGTACGTCTGTACTTTAAGATGTGTACTTTAAGTGTTTTATTTTTTATGTAGTTGAAGGTAATAGATATTTTTAAACAATACATTTTTAATATATATCTATACCATTTATATGATATTTTATTGTTACAAAATATGTTATCACTTATACCAAAATGTTGTAACGCCCTACGTTTCGTTATGATTCTGTAAAATTACCCTACGCTCTACAGACAAGGATTTGAGGTCGAAATGCCCTACATATAGGGCGATTACCCTACGGTTGGCAACACTGGTGCAGGAGGTTGTAGTGGACACCCACCACTGCTTAGCAAGCGGCCGCACCTTCTCTTCATCCATTCCTGCCTCCATCCCCACCTACCAGGGAGTAACATCATCAGGGTAAGTAATAGTACTGAAACTTAATACAGAATATTCTCAAGGCATTTTTCAGTACAATGTGAGTATAGTACAATTACTTAAAAATGTATCCTCACACAGGGGTTTAATAGATGTGGCAATAAAGAGTACAGCTGGAGTTGTCACCACTCATCAGTGGGTTTTCCAAATCTTCATTTGTTGTTTTGTATAATTAATTATATAAGGATACTTTTTTGAGTGATATTGATCAGGGGATGAAAGAAGACCGCCCTAGGACTGGAACCTTGCAGGAAGAAGGAGGAGATAGAGAGGTGGAACAGAGGGCACAATAAAAGGAAAGTGGGGACAGTTGAATAATAGAAAGGGAGTGGCTTAAGCCAAAGGGGCATCAAAACCCTTAGGTATTGTCCACATCACTGAGACATTCACCCTACCTCTGTAATTCGGTCAGCATCTCGCACATCAGCCACAAAGCACAGCCAGGGGTGTTACCTAGGCGAGTCAGCCAGCTCTCCAGTGCTGAGGTGTACAGATCAATCCAACCACCGTGTCGGTCAGTCGTCCTCGCACTCAGGTCAACATAGGGCAGTAGTGACCAAGGATCCTCATGCTCCCTGTCCAATACATACATATACTGTTCTCTCAAAAAGAAGAAAAAAAGTGATCTTTGGACAATCCTTCTAATTTCCTCCCACTGGAAGCAATCCTACAATGAAGTAATCTCCTGTCGGCCCTTCATATAATTATTATGTCAATGACTAATGACTTCTTAAAGGATTATAGGTCCATACAGAGTTCAGTTACTGTTACTGTACAGTACCTTTGTAAAATCCAAACAGAATCTAATTAATTTAGACATAGTTAACGTAAAGATATAATAGTTGAGGATCTTGTAATAATTGTGAGTATACCTGTTGAATCTCTCTTCTCCCCCGTGGCTGGTGTGGTGAGTAGGGATAGTGGCTGTATGCAAGAAGTTGGACAATTTGGCAGGTAAGGGACCACTATGTAAACCACCATTTCTCAACTTATTTTGGTAATGTTCTTCTCGTGGAGCTTTCCCACTTCTAGCATTCCTTCTCTGGGGCCCGTTGATGTTGTTGTTGTTATTGTTGTTGTTGTTATTATTATTATTGTTATTATTATTGTTGTTGTTGATATTGATGACGTTGATCACCACCTCCAGAAGAATGAGGAACATATTAATGAATCCGAAATAGGAAAAGGAGGGTTGTTGGTGCAAGCTGGGGCAAGAGTTACGAGGCATCGCTCTCTCTGTCGCCCACTGGTACTCATCAGCAGCAGGCATCCTTACGTACTGTACATACGTTCTGTTAGTCCCTTACCAACTTAATTATATCTTCTGCCTTGGATTAATCTTCTCCCTGTAATCAAAGGGGATTTCACTTCTCAAACCATCACTTTCTTTTTGTTACATTTTGTGCTTACTGTCCCAAAACTCGATCACCTTCTTCTCGGGCTTCATAATTTATGACCTCGTTGTGGCGGTGCCTAATATCTATAAATAAATCCATCAATCTCCTTGTAACCTTTATCGTTAGGGCACAAATCATATAATTATTATTCGTAGGGTTGTGAGAGCCAGTACGTAGCATTATAGAGGGAGTGGTTTGGCTGTTCAATTCACCATGACACTCTATCCCTCCACCTCTTACTACCGTTATGTTCACATCACCGCCGACTACCGTAATATTTAGGCTTGTTCCGTCTATATACTGTACAATCATGAGCACTTTAACCTCGTTCCCTTTTACGCACAGATGATCCCCCCCCCCCCCTCTCTCTCTCTACTTGAAGAATTATTAATCTCAGATGATCACCCCTTCCCTTCTTCCCACCTGTGTGTGTGTGTGTGGTTGAAGAATGATTACAGCCACGGTTTTCACGCTACGAGTTATGTACAGTCACAAACAAAAGTGGCATCACTTCCCACCGCGAGGAAAGCGTACATACAGTAGATGTCTGTCTCCTTTTTTATCTGATATTTAACCTGATCATATTTTTTTATTTCTTGACTCAAAGGGATTGAGGGTGTAGGTTAAGCAAGGCCAATAGACTAACATGTTAAATCTATACATTGTATTTTGTAAATCTATATCATCAATCATCAATCAATCAATCAATGTATATTAAAAATTGCAACCTTTCCAAACTTTCAAAACCGCTCATGGTTTCAATCATTTTTTTTTTCAATTTTTAACGATTTTACTATAAAATGTTTCATCTTCACTACTCCCCAGAGATACAAGAGACATTGCCCTTTAATTTGGCAGAGATAAGTATGAACAGATGTGGGTGGGTGGGTGGTATTTTCACTACTTGACATCTTCACTGTACCTGATGTGATATCAGATTGGGGGTTGGGGGGGGCGAGCGCAGCGAGCCGCGATTTTGGTGGAGAGGGCGAGCGGGGGCCGAGCGCAGCGAGGTGCGAGCGGAGCGAGCAGCGCCGCAGGCAAAAGCACCCACGGCGTAGCCGTGGTGCGCGAAGCCCAGTGCTTGTATTGTATAATTATACTTGCAGTATATACTGTATATTGTAGCTTATAGGTCAGTGGGCCGCATACCTGTATATATAGTCACACCCGAAGGACTCACGCATGCCTAATAAAGTTAATTGATTCCTCCAAAGTCTACCAGGAAACAGGACCAGCAGATGAACAAAAAACAATAATGATATCCTGTTGCTTGCTTGGAATAGTTTGTAGGAATCAGTTACTTGACTATCTTGACACTTTGCATCGACACTTTTTCACGCCATTTCTTGTAGTTGTGTTGACGGTAAAGGTGCGGGCGGTGTTCCTAAAAAACTGAAAAACCTTTAGTACTACTTCCTTTTTCAGCAAATGGAAGAATTGGTTTACTATCTGGGCATACGAGCTGTTATTTATATTATTGGTGATCCAGGAACTCTTCCTGTTGGTGTTATAATAGTTATCTGTGTTGCTGTTGATGTTACGGAAGTCGGTGTTCGTCAGTCGGCCATATTTATTCGACAACAAGACTTCGAAATCCTTCTTGTCTCTTTTAAGATGCCTTCCTCCACCTCCGTTATCGTTGTTATTATTGTTGTTGTTATTGTTATTGTTATCGTTGTTATTATTGTTGTTGATGTTAATGTTGATGATGTTGAGGGCAAGTTGAGAGCCAATCATGAGGAAAGCGACGTAACCAAGGGGGTCGAAGGTGTTGGGACAGTATGCCTCCCTCTTCACCATCCCCTCACTTCTACCACCAACCTCCATCACGCTACCACCAATTTCCATTACACTTCCACAAACAATCCTTACGCTACCATCAACATTATCACGCTACCACCAACCTCCATCACGCTACCACCAACAACCATCACGCTACCGCCAACAACCTCGAGGTTAAGTTGAAAGTCTATCCATATCATCAACTTGAGACCCACGTGGTTAATTGATGGTTTGCCTTTTGGTAATCTTAGTACAGTGGAGAAACATATAATTTCTTTCCATATCAAGAACAAGGCATAACATTCACACTAGTACGGTAGGTATTAACACGTCACATACACAAAGGTCTTATTTCAGTTTAATAATGGCCTGCTAATTGTGTTTCGGTCGTTCTCAGCAATAATTTCCTTTTAGTAGCTTATACCTCACTGTCATAATAAGTTTCACTATCAATGCCAGCTCATCACAAATGGTTGAAGATTACTGTTTTTTTATCGAGCTCTTCAACACTGGCCTTGATGATGAGAATAGATCACACACAGATTTCGTGGGTACTAAACATTTCGAGTAAGAGACCACAACTAGAGACTGTACTGTACGTGTATATACTAATCGCCTGTAAGAGATCTCTTGACTACCACCACAATGAGGAATGGAGAATAAGCCACGGTAAGGTGTGCATGGGGGCGAGACGGTATGTGTGAGTATAACTGTGTAGTCGGTCAGCCGTATACACTGCCACTGCCACTATTATCATGATCACCAGTAAGAGAGAGGCGGCGGTGAGAGACGTGAGAAGGGTTCACATTCCTGTTCTAACCCCCAACGTGCAGCAGCAGGAACACAGCAATAAGTACCCCTACATCAATAGTTATAACCATGGCACCTGTCACCCTCTCACTACCACACCACCACTACTACCCCATGATAACAACTCCTCCTCCTCTCCTCCACCACACTGGGCCGTCGACAGTCTCCAGGCTCTCGGGTGTGTACTTACAGTTGACTTAAAATTATCTGAAAGAGGTTGAGGGTTCGACAGTGACCAAGACGACTCCCGACTATCTCTTCTCCTTCGTTATCCATCTTCATTTCTGTAAAGTCTGAATTCTTAAGTGTTTAGACTCGTGAAGCTGAAGTATGACACATTGACAGTGCCTCCAATCTACTGCATATAGCACTGTCTCGAATCCATTGTTCGAAAATTTAGAGATAAATTAAGACTCGGAGGGATAAAACTCATAAAGATTGGCAATAGTAAATGGAGTCACGAAAATAATGCATATCCCAGGTCATGAAACTTTTGCAGGTCTCCGGTTTTGATAACTTAATTTGCAGGTCAGGGTCACGAAAATTTTGCAGATCCCAGGTCATGAAAAGTTTACACGTCCGGGGGTAATGAAAATCACGCTGACAGTCAACTCAATTTCTACAAGTTATTTTAAGCAACAAATATACACAATTTTGTTACCCACTAGTTTTTTGGCCCTGCAGGTGTGCGTGAGAGGAGGGACGCCAACAGTAACCTTGCCTTCCTTGCCTTCGTTATGGCTCTGCTGGACACTGTAGTCAACATTGTATCCATCATCAACAGCAACAATAACAATAATAATAATAACAACAACGACAACAATAATAACAACAATAATGCTAATATCAACGACCTCATTGCCAATAGCGAGTAAGTCTAATATATTAATCAAAGTATGGGGTTTGTGAGTCTAGATGTGTGTGTAAAAAACAGTCTGTGAAAGTGTGAACATAACGTGAATAGGTGTGTATTAGTGAGTGTTGGCGAGTCCGCTGTATATACCGTTAGAAGTTTGTGCTTTTTTTGTTACCCTCATTATTCATCATGTCGAGTTTTCGATTTACTCACATTCATTAATTAAACTTGGTATATTTTAGGTCCCTACTATAACTTTTGTATATAAAAAGTTGTTTTCTGTACTAACACCATCACTACATACAGGAACACCAACGACAACATGGTGATGGGCAAGTCAATGTGGCAACGAGCAGCGAGGTATTTGGGTCAGGTCTTGAATGTGGTCACCTCACCAATTACACACTTGGTAAATAGTATGGCAACAACAGAAGATCATAAGAGTACATCAAAAGTAACTACAAAAAGAAAAGATGTGAGCAGTAGAATGGAGAAGAGATAAGATTATGGATCACATAATCTTTCTTTCCATTTTGACTAAGGCTAACAGATCAAATAACTAACACCTTTCACACAATGATGTACTGTATAGCCAGCAGCATAAATTCGCATCCATCTCATGTACTTAATATTGCTAATATGACCAGATAGCTGCATTCTGAACCATTTTTATTCCAACAACATACGTAATTTACCATATGAGAACTATATTTATGCATTAGAATTGTATTACAACATCAATATAGCCGATATATACGTAGGTGGAAATGAATCAAACTTATGCTGCCAACTGTACTTTTGATACTTAACCTAATGTAAAACATTTGTTACCTGCGACCGAGAAGCTCCCTTCTCGTCTTTCTGATTAATCACTCTGTAGGGATAGTATTGCCTGTGGTGATGAGGGGTACAATATTACATTAAGTGATTGGATTACCTTTCCTTCCCAGCCATTCCCTTTCAATTTTTCAACTGTCCTTCCTTTCCCTTGTGCTTGCTGTCCAACCTCTCTATCATCTTCTCCCTTGTCCTACTGTACTTACAGGGTCTTCCAGACCTTAGCTGGTCTTTTTTCATCCTCAACCAAATCAATCTAAGCCATCAACATACTCTTGCTGACTGTCTCTTTTACCTTACACACACAAAGAAAGAATGATAAAAAAAATATGCAGTTTATCAATATAATTCCTGAGTCACTCACAGAGGGGTGTAAAGTGTACATACTTAATGTTATATGATCTTCCACCTAATTGTGTAAGTACAATACAAGTCCAGTTACTGTATAGAGACGTTATGTTTTTACAAAACTATTAGACTGTAGTGGTAATTATTTTGCCTATACTGTACACTACTTGTAATTTGCCAGAACATTTATTGTTAATTGGCATTACAATCCTCTGTGACCCCAATATTTAAAAAAATATTATATTTATGAATAAATAAAATGTAATAATGAAGTATTTGATTGTACTACAGTTTTATATCACAAGTTATAATTCTGTATCATGAGAAATACATAAATATAGAAGAAATGTAACTGGCACCACAAATTATTATTATTATTATAGGAAAGTATGGTTACTATAAATGATCAAGATCTTCTGGAAGCAGGACAAATCTGTACTTACATAAAAACACTAAATCATGTAATGAAAATAGAGAATGTGCAATATATTTAAGCGTAGGCAAATTCATACCATAAAACAATATTTCCAGGCTCATGGCTTCATTTCTCCCCTAAAATTAGCCACATTTGATCATACCTCCCTGCCAAACTTTAAGTTAATGTAACATTTCACCTGTACCAATTATCATCACTTTCATTTTGCCACCATGGCTATGTAAATAATACAGCATTTCCATTTAGTCATCACATTCAATGCCAACACTACTCCAGGAATCAATTACCGGTAATCAACTAACCACTAATACCAACAAAATAATCCCATAACATAGCTATGACTAGAATCAGCATCATCATTAAGCATCCTCAAGAATCTTTTTGACTTCTGCGTCGATGGTAAAAAGATGGTTGTCGTCCACTCCCAAGGCCTTCATGGTGTCTACCAGGTTGAAGAGATACTCAGTGTTGGGGCCACTTGGACCGACTGCTGAGGAGATGATCGCTGCGATTTCACTCTCAGGTGTGTACCCCACAAAGAAGGGATTGGAGGAAGTAGCTGTATAAGAGAGGGTCATTATAGTGTGGAGGAGACTGGCACAAGTGTAAATACTGTACAGCATGGTGGATCATGTAAAGTTGAGCTCGTAAATTTGCGACCACTTACCTAACTGTTTATGTCATCTGATCTAGTACCACTGTGTGGGGAAGGTGTTATTGTAGACCAAAGATTGTATTATGTCGCTCTACTATGTTCCACTAACTCCGATTCCTCCCCAATCTATGTTACCTTCTAAGTATGTGGTCACGAAATATGAGCTCGAGTGTACACTAGTACTGTATACTGTACTATCATACCAATTTAATTATGGCAGTTCACTATGAATTACTGTATTAACACATTTCATCTTTCCTTTATAATGCAGAGGCAGAAAATTTTATCATACTTTGACAGAATTCATTCATTCACATGGACCAACACCTTGTTTTCTCACTAAAACTCCAATAAATTAGTATTAAGGGTTGGCCAAGGCATAACAACAACAATTTTTCCATCTCATCATATACCGGTATATAAATAATAGTTTCATCCAGAATTACAAAATATATTACCCATAAACACTCTTACCAATATATATGGTGAGGGTCCATGGTGTGAGGGAGGGGTCTTTAGGATGGAAAGAGACGTCATTAATCCGCTGGTACCCATCCTTCTCACGGTAGTCAAGGCGAGAAATCACATCCTCGCGATCCTCTTCTGCTATCTTGTAAGCCACACCCCACACTCTTGCCTTGGGAAAGATATACAGAGTAGTGATTATAATACTACTATTCATAGTAAAGACTGTCTGTGCTTTAGACTATTATTGTACTAGCATCATGATAAATTCAGTACAGTAACAGCAAGAGGAATATGTGAGAAACTATCATTGCAAAGTGTAATAATAGTAGAATTTATAAATATCATCATCATTAGTACCCCATTCCCCTTTTTCAATGGGTGAGGTGCTCCAAGGCCAGGGATGGAAATACTGAGACAAGTAGAATAAAGGACTAAATACCCAGTGAACTTGGTTACACTCATATTCACTTCCCCTTTCAAGTACATAAAGTGTCAGCTTCCCACCTCCCTCCCCTAGCACTCACCTCAGGGTCTTCAGCTGGAACCAGGGTGACCACACGGCCCGGCTGTGTGGAATAAAGGCTTGAGTAAATTAACTCCTCAAGGAAATGCTTCCGTTACTTATTTCATTATAAGAAAGTTTAATAAATTTACTTCATTACCTACACATTGTTCTGAAAATTATTTATAACACTTTTCCACAGTTAGAAAACCTCTCACATGAAGGATTACTAACAATAAGCCTTAACCATCTTTGTGTCGAGGGCTTTAGGCATAAACGTTCATTGATATGCAGAAAGATTATTTAATTATACTCTATTGAACCATACTGGATTCCACTCACATAATTATTATAAGGACAATCAGTATAAAATGCAAGTTAAGGGGGTGTGGGAATAGTAGGACAGGCTTGGGGGTGTTTTGGGGGGTGCAGGAGTAGGGGGACAGGCTTGGGGGGGTTAGGGGGGTGCGGGAATAGGGGGACAGGCTTTCTACCCACCCCAAGCCTATTCCCGCACCCCCACAGTCCCCCCCCCAAGCCTGTCCCCTACTCCCACACCCCCTTAAGTGAAATGCCACCACTGGGAATGGGTTGGCTCGCCTGCCTTAAATAACCTAGCTAAGGTACCCAAACTTCACACTCCTAAATTCCAAGTAGAGAAATACAGTATTATGAGGTATGGTTCCGTTTTGTTTAATGCCACATTGTACACACTTTGGATGGTATCACTGTATAGTATAGGAATAGGTTATACATAAGTGAGTTTGTGTTTTGTATAGTACAGTATACGGAAGCTTTACATAATTATGGTTGACCGATTATACAGCATCCTGTTACGGTACAGTACATTACAGTGTTTTAATGCTGTACAGTCAGCAAAAAAAGTATTGGAACCATCCTTACAGTTAAATTAACTGTATTATCTATAGGGGGAGTTCCAATATTTTTATTTTTAGCCGACTAAATCCAAATACTAACCTTGCCTGGGACACCTCGATGGTCCTCACTGGCCTGCCAGAATCTACGGGCATATCCCTTGATGTAGCCTACCTCTTGTTGACAATAAGGAAAGTTAGTCTTCCATGTTAATGAACCATATCCAAACACCCACATGATACCTGCAAGTCAAAGTACACAATATTATTATGACGGTATATGTTATCAAATTGAAGGCAGAAACAATCATGGACACTAGTTCCTGATTAGTCTGTATTGGTAGATGGCAAAAAATGTATTGAAACTCCCTTATGTTCATATCAGGTACATTGTTGTTGTTATTATTATTATTATTATTATTATCATCAATGTATATTAAAAATTGTAACCTTTTCAAACTTTCAAAAGAATTCATATTTGAAATTTTACCGATTTTACTATAAAATGTTTCATCTTCACTACTCCCAATTTTTTTCCAATTTTGAACGATTTTACAATAAAATGTTTCATCTTCACTACTTCCTCACTACTTGACATCTTCACTACCTGATGCGACATCAGATTGGGGGGGGGGGGCGAGCGCGGCTAGCCGCGATTTTGGGGGGAGGGCGAGCGAAGCGAGCAGCGCCACAGGCAAAAGCACCCACAGCGTAGCCGTGGTGGGCGAAGCCCAGTACTTTATTATTATTTTTGTTGTTGTTGTTGTTATTAATATTATTATTATTATTATTATTACAAGCACTGGGCTTCGCCCACCACGGCTACGCCGTGGGTGCTTTTACCTGCGGCGCTGCTCGCTCCGCTCGCACCTCACTACGCTCGGCCCCCTCTCGCTGCTCTCTTCGCTCGCCGCATATATTCAATTTCAATGTAAGGATGGTTCCAATACTTTTTTTTGCTGACTGTATATTCGGATACCATGAGTCCTTGAGGCTTGGAACAGGTTTGGGCCGTTATGGAATGTATAATTAATGTTGTGTTGTTGACGAGTGCTGATGTGTACACTGCAGTCTTCCATAATGCATATACTGTAATATAGTGGTGAAAGGTGTTGCATTGCATCCTAATTTATGTTGTTACATCCTGATTTATGTAGTGTTGTTGACGAGTGCTGATGTGTACAGAGCAGTCTCCCATAATGTCTATAATACAGTTGTGTATATCTTGGACAGCCTCTTGTAAAGGAATATGAGGACTGGATGGAGTGGGTGGGTGGATGAGTGGGAGGTGAAGTGGGTGGGTAAGTTTAGTATGGTTAATTAGATTTATTTCTAGAAGGGGTAAATTTACAAAAGAACTGGGTCTACTATATTGTATATTTTAGTATCATTATCCACTATTTTGGACCATTCTAAGACACTTTTCATCTATGGTGTTTCTCTCGGAGATGCCCCGTTTTCGAGATATGCCCGGTTTTACAAACATAATTTGGATATTATTCTGGTCTGACCTGACCTGACCTGACCTGACCTAACCTAACCTAACCTAACCTAGACCACAGCAGACTACCGGGACCTAACCTGGGCAAACTACCGGGATATAACCGGTGTAAACTATCATAAAGTGACTGGGGCAAATTTTCAGGACCTAGCCAAAAACCCAGTTATTCTGTAATAATACCCTAGAAGGTAGTCTAGGTGAAAAAACTTGGAGTGATTATAGTTTTCGTATATGAAGTGTTTAGTGTTAGGTTAATATTGAAGTTCCTCAAGCTGTCTGGCCGAGCAGCCCCGAGCTCCTGAGGAAGGCCATGGCCTGAACTGGGCTTTCCCACAGTGCCCTCAGAGAGTGTATGTTGTGTTGATGGCGAGTGTGGTTATGTGCGTTGTAGTCTTCAATAATGTGTTTAATAGTATGGGGTGCTGTGTTGCATCCTGGACATGAGTACCGAGTCCGCAATGGCTCCATCCAACCTCTTCTGGTAGGTCCTGGAGTGGCGGCGTCTACGTCGTGGGACTACCCCCCAAAGCTACCAAGGAAGGAAGCTATGGGGTCCAAACTGTCACAACATCCCCGTCCCCCACCAGGGGGCGCGAGTCCCTGGGAACGGCTTCGGTCACCCGGGCAATACCACCATGGTATGTCGTGACATGTAGTATAATAATGAGAATCTATACAAATTATGTCTTCATTATTGTACGGTAATCAAATATTTCTTAACTCTCTTCATATCTTGATGACAGAACTGTATCCAACAACATCTGATAGTTCTGAGTAATGCGTATTGAATGTAATATGTATGAGATCCTCCATTCCTCCAGCAAACCGATTGTTTAATGTTTGGTACATTTTCAACGACTCAGTTATTTTGATATTATATATATATATATATATTGCATATAAGACAGCAACACATATCATCATTAATGAATTTTAAAATTTGTATAACTTACAAATAACTATTACTTTAGATGTTGTAATAAGAAATTATACAAAGTTATCAGCCTACCTGCTCTATTCCTCAGTGTAGGCTTACTATATATTTAAAAAAAATCGCCATGATTCATATAAAGTTTTATAGCTAACTTTGAATATTATCATGTGACTAAATAATTATACAGTAGCCTATATAGGTTGCCTGCTAAAACCTCTTCTCGCAAACTTTTCCTAGGAGGAGTATGAATGCAAGAATGAATGAATTAATGAATGAATAGTTTATTTTATGCAAAAAGTATAGCGTGTAAGTTATATATGCTTACACACCAACCCACAGACAGTATTATAAGGTTACAGAGAAATAACAACTGGGATTGTAGAAAGTAGCGATATCTGGCAACTCTACTCTAAGCTTTGTCTGGGAAATATAAACAATATAACGTGCTAGTGCTTCTTTATGCTCTCAGTGGGGGGTCCTGCAGCTCCTAATTAGTAATTACCCTAGTTTTTTGTGTGTATTGGTTCACTATTCTCTCCAGTTACTAATTATTATGGGTCCCAAGAAAAGACTCAAAGAACCTGATATTGCAGCTATCTGTGCTCTATAAAACTAATCAAGAACCCAGATTTGCTGGCTGGAGTGGCTGACAGGACTTGGGTTACAGGTGTTGCCGCGAAGTACATAAACCCTGGTTAATTGTTGTTCATCACAAAAACATATTAGCTTTTGCCTCTCAATATCATGACTGGGGTATTGATGAGTGGCGAAAGGTGTTGTGGTCGGATGAATCAACTTTTGAAGTTACAGATAACCAGAAAAGTGGAGTGTACCGCCGACGTGGTAGTGATTCCCATGACCCCAGATATCTTAACTACACAGTAAAACATCCTGATTCATTGATGGTGTGGCCTGTTTTTCGTACTATGGTGTGGGAAAGTTGGTATATTTACCCAAGAATGTTCGTATGAATAAAGATAATTACTTTGAACTCATACTTGATGAGCTAGACGAGTGTATGGAGAAATGCAACTCTGATTATTTTATGCAAGATGGTGCTCCTTGCCATACCGTTCATTTAATTACCAATTGGTTTGAATTCTGTGGTGTTACTCTCCTAAAACCTTGGCCAGCAAATTCACCAGACTTAAACCCAATCGAAAACTTATGGGCGTATATTAAACGGAAACTAAAGGATGGTGACACATCTTCACTTCCACGCCTTCAAGCAGCCATACAAGATATCTGGGACAATATTAACTTGGAATATCTTCATATTTTGGCTGACTCCCTTCCCAAATGACTCAACATGTTAAAAAAGAATCGAGGGTACCCTATCAGTTACTAATTTAGGTGAGTATCCTCATTAAAACTATTTTCACACAGACCATTTTCCCCTCATCAGTAAGAACAGGTTGTTTACATCACCGTGACATTTCTAACTGCCAGCACTGTATAATTTATATAGTACATACAGGTACATATAACGTGAGACCTCATCGGAACGCCACACCGACAGCCGTTCGTTATAATACGCTATATGGCTATATCAAAATAAAATAATACTGTAATATGCACCGAGACTGGGAGATAAAATATATAGGGATAAAATCAGACGAGTGCCAAGTGCGAGTGAACAGAGAATATACACTCATTGCTGAGGTCACTTAGCACATGAAGAAAATTATATTAACCAAGTTGGCTTTATACCGCCTTCCCCTCTCCAACTTTATCAACATTAGGCTACAAGGCACCAACAGCTGAGTTGCTACCAGTTCGTATCACCATAACCACCTGCTCCTTGTTTCACCACCTGTTCATTTGACCATGGGCACCTGCGTCTTCACCTAACCACCTGCTGTTCATTTAATCACCTATTCTTCATAATTCGTCCTTGCTTCCATCCTCATACACCACCTTCTCTGGAGCCAACACCAGGTTCTCCCTCAGGGGTAGCGATTGCCAGAAGTCCACAACCTAAAGTGGAGGAAGTATTTAATGGAGGTAGAAGTGAAGGATGTACTGAGTGGAGGTGGAAGTGAAGGATGTACTGAGTGGAGGTGGCAGTGAGGGATGTAGCCTACTGAGTGGAGATGGAAGTGGAGGAAGTACTGAGTGGAGATGGCAGTGGCAGACATATAATAGGCTAGTGGATTAAACAAACACACTCACTTGCAATGCTTATCGTAGTAAACCAAAAACTAACAACAACAATCTTCTTAAGTTAGCCTACCTTCCGGCGTTTGTTTGGGGCCATGGAGGGGTTGAGTTTGAGGTCGAGGTACTTGGGGTTAGCTGGGGTTTGCGGGGTCCAGATGAAGCCCAGAGAATCATCCGGAGTTGGGTTTCTGTACACACACACACACAGATAGAAATTAAAGGTAGTTTGATTACTGAATGGAATAGAAAACGAAGAAAGTAGATTGCATGTAGGATGAAGAAGATAAAAGAGGAGTGACAGTAGCCTAAACACGAAGGAAGGGAGGGATAGCCTAGTTGAATGAAGAGACACTTATTTTAATATATAAAGATGCTACCCACACACAAACCTTTTTTATTCATTCACAATTAAAATATATCTTGCCCTACACAATTATTATTTTCCCCAGTTTCAACCCAATTGCTACCCTATACAAGACTTTTTCCAATTATTTCTTTTAATTACATGCCCTATACTATTATTTTATTTTATTTTTCTCATCCATTGTTAAATTTCTTGCCCTACACAAGTATATTTTACCCTAGTTCCAACCCAATTGATACGTACCCCATAACAGTTTTTTTTTTTTTTTTTTTTTTTACTTTTTTTTTTTACACAGTTATTATTTTCCGAAGTTCCAACCTCATACCAACCTGACAGTGGCATAGTTGACTATAAGCTGGACCATTATGTCTGCCAATCTGAGGTCCTCTGGTGATGTAAAGATGAAGGGTTTAAATACACCTTCTCCAGGGAATATGTAGAGAAGGTCGTCAGCGTGGCACACCCCTGTATAGTACATGGCTGGGTAAGTGGGGGTAGTGAAGTAGTAGGTAGGTGGGTAGGTGGGGGTAGTGAAGTGGTTGGTAGATGGGTAGTGAAGTGGTAGGTCACGTAACTCGTATTACACGCCTGGGACCGAGGTGAATTGATGCAGTTGACAGTGTGTACAATTGTGGACATAATTATGAGAAAGACAAACTTGAGTCCTTCGAGTATAAATTATACTGAAGGTTGTCGGACGAGACGTTATTGTTTGCATTGGAATTAATTTAGAGGATCTTTCCATTATCGATCATTGAGGGTTAATTCGTTTGAAATATGTCTGTTTTATATTATGTCCACAACTGTATGTACAGTCACGATAATTTTTTTTATACCAAGTGAATTAGAATGAGGCATTTGAGTGAACGTAATGGAACTATATAATATTATAGGGATCAAGAGCTATAATTATATATTGTATAGATACCGTTGTTTTGCATCGTTATTTCTAGAGACTTTCATTTGAGTGTGTGGAACAGGACTATTTGGCATGACTGTACATTGACACGACCACCACTTACACTTGTAGGGCAGTTTCATCCCGGCAAACATCGTGGTCAATGAATGCTCGGCGACGTGTGTGACTTCGTAGGTGTAGATGGGACCTTTCTGGGCGTAGTGGCTACTCACCATCTCAAGGGGATATATAAACAGCCTATCACCGTACATCTGTTTAGAGTCAGACAGTGAGTGGAGGTGAAGGGTTGTTGGGTTAGTAGTAGTTGTAGTACAGTGTTGGTAAGTCTGATTCAACTCATTCCTCCAAATTATTCCAAGCAACATGTCACCAATAGTTTTGTTCATTTGGTCCTGTTGTTTCCTGCCATAGCTTGGAGGAAGGAATCAAGGTGCTTTATGGGGGTGTATAACTCGTTTTTGTTACATTGGAGCTCCTCGATTCCTCCAAAGTATGCCAGGAAACAGGACCAGAAGAACAAAAATAATGGTGTTCTGTTGCTTGGAATAGTTTGGAAGATTCAGTTGCTCCAGAATTACCAACACAAAACTTCCCCTTAATGTACGGTATCAAAAGTGTACTAGCCTATCCCCTTAAAATGTCTCGCAGAATAATAAGTTGAAACCTGAACGTGTCAAAAATATAAAAGCCCATTATCAACTGACCCTACCAGAAGAGACCTAATCTAACCTTACCTACTAGAAGACACCCCACCTGACCTAGCCTAACTTAATCCAACCCAACATTATATAACCTAACCTAACCTAACATAATATAATATAACCTAACCCAACCCAACATTATATAAACTAACCTAACCCAACATATATAAACCTAACCCAACCTAACCTAACCTAATGTAACCTAACCTAACGTACTAGAATAGACCCCACCTGTGTGACTTCCTCGACGTGTTCCTTCCCGAAATAAGGTCCGCCCATGTAGTGTTTAAATATCCTGGCGGCGATGTCAGAAGGTCCCACGTCCTTCTCGTCCAGTTCTAGGGAGGCCAGCTGTATCTTTGGGTCGTCATTTAGTTTCTTCAAGGTAGTCTCGTTGTTGTACACCACTGGGGAAGGGGAGGGGGAGTATATACGATCATAACATGTAAATACAGTACAAGTAGGCTATAACTCAGTGTGGTGTGGTGTGTGTGTGTGTATGTATGTGTATGTAGCCACAATTCTATACTAACCTGAAGTGGTCCATCATCTCTCTGAGTGTCATAACAGGCAATGTGTAATAAAGAACCTATTGAATATTGTGTGTGTGTGTGTACTACTCTATACTAACCTGAGGTGGTCCAACATCCTTCGTGAGTGACATAACCAGCAATGATTGGTATATGGTGTTGGTATCGACCTTCCTTCACCAACACAGCGGGTTCATCTGGTAGAAACACTCCGTCTGCACGTGGTGCCAGCTTTACGGGGTCCATTCCTAGTTGCTGTGTATATAACCAAAAGTTGGTGACCAGTTGTGCTTCATTTGTCCATAAAGTCTTTAATTTAAGGGAGTAATACAATTTTGGTACATTAGAGGGACTTGATCCCACCAAAGATTGCCATGAACTAGAACCAGGTTAACAAAATAATGGTGGCATGTTTCTTGGAATATTTTTGGGGAATAAGTTGCTTCAAATTACCAACACTGTACAGGACTATCACCCCTTTAATTAACCGATAATTAAATTTATGGCTTTAAAACTATGAATGCAATAAAACAAGTAATGTTGTGGAACAGATTTTGAGTATGGATCCTGATGTGTGTATAGTATAGGCCTATAGAACCTATGATAATTTACGGTAATTTTTGCTCTAAGAAAAAAAAAACAAGGAAATAGAAGAACACGAGAGACAGCTGAAGAATGAATAGGGAGTGACTACATGAGTTGCGGAGGAACTACATGTGCTTATTAATACTACCATGAACTGCTTTATGGAGGCAGTGAGGGGCTTGGAGGGGACCTTCTGGAGACAGGCGAGGAGGGCATCACTGTGGGTTAGGTCCGGGCACCCCATGTCACGCCCCACCTTCTCTGCCACCTCTCTGAACGAACCCCCGCCTGACCACGGATCCAAGCCGGACCCAGAGTGGAGTATCGCACCAGAAAACAGTCCTGGAGTAAACACCAACAAAATAAAGCATCACAACTTTTGCATTCTTCCTTAACATCACAAAAGGAAGGATGACAACTTTTCATTCTTCCTTAACATCACAAAGACTAAAACTGTTTATATTCTTCCTAACCTAATCTGACTTACAGTACACTAACCCAACCTTATTTTATAACCTGGCCTCACTTACTGTAAGCTCATCTAACCTCTAACCTCACTCTACGTAAATTCTCCCAGCCTCTAGCCTCATTATACTCAAACAAATCTAACCTCTAACCTCACTCTACGTAAACTCTCCCAGCATCTAGTCTCATTACACCCAAACTAATCTAATCTAACCAAACCTAACCTCCCCTCACTTCCTTCACACATACGCTAAACTAACTTAACGTGGCCTCCCCTCACTTCCTTCACACATACGCTAACTCAACCTAACCTAACCTCCCCTCACTTCCTTCACACATACGCTAACCCAACCTAACCTAATCTCCTCTCACTTCCTTCACACATACGCTTGTAACCTAACCTAACCTAACCTCCCCTCACTTCCTTCACGCATACGCTAACCCAACCTAACCTAACCTAACGTGGCCTCACTTCACGTACCCTTAGTGAGTGGAGAGAGGAGCTGGTAGTGTGTCGAGGCTCCCCCAGCACTGTGTCCAAAGATGGTCACACGGTCAGGGTCGCCACCGAACTGTTGAATGTTGCGTTGTACCCACCTCAGTGCCTCAGCCTGGTCCAGTAACCCAAAGTTCCCGGGCACCACGTCATCATCAGTAGACAGGAACCCTTGTTTGTGTGTGTGTCGGGAGGATTGATTGATTGATTGATATTAGGTGCCGCAACAACGAGGTCATATAGCGCCAGTAAAAGGTGATAGAGAGATGAGACAACAAGTAGGAAGTAAATGGAAAGAAAAGAGGGACATTTGTTGGGAGGAAGAGGAGTTGGTTGGAGGGGGTAAGGGAAAGGGGAGGGGAGAAGATGTAACTGAGGAGGGAAGGGGGGAGAAGATAATTATAACTGATGAGAGGGGAGGGAAGACATTAACTGGAAAGAGGAGGGCAGATATAACTCTAGGTCCTATAACATAGTGGATGGGAAGGGGGTCGGGGTTGAGTTGGGGTTACGCCTGAGGTATTGTACATACAATTGACGCTGGAGACATAATGGTTGGGTTAAGGGGATAATATAATTTTAAAGAAACATTACGATCAGGAAAAACAATAAAATCTAAAAGAGAAACAAACACAACAAGAAAAACTAAACTAATACCCCCCACTACTTCTTGATGACTCACCAAGTACACCAAGGCGATACTGGATAGGGACGACCAGTACATCATGTTCTAGGAAACGAGTTGGTCCGTATAAGTTTTTGTCACCGAAGATGAAAGCTCCACCGTGAATGTAAACCAACACGGGCAGCTTCTGTGATCCCTCGTCCATGGATCCCTTCATTCGTAAACAGTAAACATTTTAATAGGCAGAGTTTAATATAATATATCTGTATGATCGAGTACATTTTAAAACATCACCGTTAATTATTTAGATGAAATGATAGCATGAGAATTTAGAGAGTAATATATCTGTTGATTATTATATAGCACACACACACACACTCAATGCCTCATTAAATCCAAGGCTAAGAGATATATCTCTTTGCCTTGGTAGTGGCTACATGTTTTTTCCAGTTCAGTTTGTTGTCCACAATGATTCCTAAAAGTTTGGTGGATTCAACAAGCTGAAGGTGGTGAGGCCCAATTGTGACTGTGGGTGGAGTTTCTCACGGAGGTGTTAATGACTTAATGTGCATAACCACCGTCTTGTCATGGTTGATAGTCACGTTGTTTGTCCATGTCTGAAGTCGGTCAAGGGTCTTGTAGGAGGGTATAGTCAGGGGAGGTGTTGTCTACAGTGATGCCTACTGTCGAGTCATCCACGTACTTCCAGTGGAATGGAATGTCTTCTAGTGCATCATTAATTAATATCAAAAGCACAGTGGTCCCATTTTAGTGCCTTGTGGCAATCCACATTTAAGGTTTTGGAATGTGGATATGGAGCCTTGGTAGCGCACTGCTTGCCTCCTGTCACTGAGGAAGTCTGACAGCCATGCCACAAGGGAAGGATGTAGCCCCATTACAATGGCCTTGTTGATTATAATAGTATGATCAACAAGGTCAAATGCCTTCTTGAAGTCAATGAATGCAAGTGCCAGGAAAGTCTTTCTCCTTTCAAGATTTGTGTATATAAGATTTTAAAAACTAATAAGACAGTGAGTGGTGGAGGAGGTTTTGACATTTCCAAATTGTTGTGAATCTATTAGCAATTAGAGTAGGCCCAGGTAAAAACAAAGTCCTCGCAGATTAGACTGGGGATTGGTGTAATGGCAACTGGCCTGAGTTCATTGAGAGACTGTGGGGAGAATGTTTTGGGGATTGGAGTGACATAGGATGTTTTCCAGTCTTCAGGACATTTATATTGATTTAATCAAGGCCACTACCATCAGGTCAGCTACATACAGACTGTACATGTACAGAGGAGAGCTTGCAGGATTATTTTAGGTGGCTCTTACGCTGACTATGAGGATGCTCTCACCACACTTAACCTGCCAGCCCTCTCTACCCACCATCAGGATATACTCAAGCAGTTCGCATCCAAACCTGCTGCCACCAGATGCCCCCAGACCAACACGTGAAGCTCGACACTACAACAGACTTATTCCAATTAAAGCCAGAACAGATAGATTAAAAAAGAGCCCAATACCATCAATAGTAAAAATAGTAAACAACATGTAATGTTCATCCCCTTTTGCACACACACACACACACCTATACAAAGATTGACCAGGACAGTCTCACCAACACCCTAATCCTAAATCCTTCCACTTAGCACCACTCCCTAATCCTAAATCCTCCCACTTAGCACCACCATTAATCCTTCTCTTGCCCTCACCTCCAACATTGGAGGGTACATTAATTTTGTTGTACTGTACGTACAGTACATACCTATGTATGCATGTAAATGCCTACATTTTTTATCATTCATCATGTATGTATGTGTGTAAATACCTTTTTCACATTTAATTATATTGGAAGATGTGTATTTTCAGCTTTCGGGCTGCCATCCCCTAAATAAACAGTTTATTATTATTATAATTTATTATTATTACTCACTCACTAATATTTATTAGCCCAGGCAAAGATAACGCTAAACCAAACACACACACACACACACACACACACCATTCTGTATACCCTTCACTGTACAATTACATCGTCTCAATATGACTGGCTGGCAACACTAGAGGAGGAGAGTATATTGATGAAGGGGGAAAATAGAGTGTAGGTAAATTTGGAGCAAACCTATTCTTCCATGCAACAGGATAACATAACTTTGGAGGAATCAAGGCACTCCAATGTATGTACCAAATATATACTAACCCCTTATGGGACTCTGTGATGTATGTATAGTCAGAAAATTGGAGGTATGAGAGTCCTTCAAATAGGCCACGAAACACCACCTATATAGAAGGAGCGTGTTTGGCGGCATAGTCAGAAGGAATCAGACGCCTCCAATTCCCATTCACAATCACAGGGTCTTTGATTACTATACTCACATAGGGTGTAAACACGTCGAGATAAAGACAGTCCTCAGAGCCTTGTACATCGTTAAGCAAATTGAAGAAGTCCACCTGTTGACAAATGGGTGTGTCTCTGGTGGTGGGTCGTACTCCATCCCAACCCACCTTGGCTGTAGGGGGCTGAAAGAAACAAGGGGTAAGGTGGAGGATAAACTGGAGGGGGAAGGTAATTATTATGGTATAGTATAGATAGTTGTTGGAGAGAGTGATGGGAGGGAAAAGGTATAATTTTGAGTGTAGGGTGATAGTAGCAAGCTGGATGAGTAAGGTATAGGCCTAATTTCCACTAGCCTAATACGTATCTCCACCCACTTGTTATCTGTATTATATAATGTAATCTATAGGCCTACCTTAAACCTGAGCCTTCCCACTGGTGGCTGAGCGTAGGGAATGCCTCGGTAGGAGTAAATATTCCTGCCACTGGGTATCTGTTCCACCTCCCCTGACACCCAACCTGATTCTGTCCTCACTGTAGGGGACTCCTCACACCTCACCACCATCACCATCACCATCAAGGATAGTATTTTCATCATTTTTCTCCTGTAGGTGCAAACACAAACTGTATAATAATAAATATAATTACTGTATTTTAACGTAGGTGTCTTTTTTTTTTTATATATATATAAATATATTGTTACGACCGAAGATTAAGGAGGAATATATGAGTCTACTATATAGGTGTATAGGATCAACATCCAGATACATCCTACACCGAACAAAATAAGTTATAACATTAGCTGGTAATTTTACAATGTTTTGAATGTCTGCCGAAAGAGATTTAATTGCATCTTTTCTAGCCTTCAGTTCCTTTTTCCATATAACATACACAAACACACACATTTACATACACATAAACACACACACATGTATATACACATAAACACACATATATATACATAAACACACACACATGGATATACAGATAAACACACACACACACACATTTATATACACATAAATACACACATGTATATACACATAAACACACATACACATGTATATACACATAAACACACACACATGTATATACACAAATACACACACATGTATATACACATAAACACACACACACATGTATATACACAAATACATATACACATGTATATACACATAAACACACACACATGGATATACACATAAACACACACACATGGATATACACATAAACACACACACACATGGATATATACATTAACACACACACACGGAGTGGAACAATAAGGAGCGTTTGACGTCACATTTTAGGGTGTAGTCAGGTCACACTACCTCCTTGAGCTGACCTGGTGTATCTGGATCTTGTATAGGATAACCCAGGAAGGAACCAAAGACTGGACGAGATGATTCCAAGATTCAGTAGAGATGAGTTATGACTGACCTCCTCCAAAACATCTTCAGGAGAAATTGCTTGTCACCAATTGCCATTTCCCCCAATCTACAACTACCCACCACCACCAAGAAAGGAGACAAGCCGGCATGGCAGGGGAGGAGCAGAGCTGACGCGCCAACATCCACTCAACCAGGGGAATGTTAGAAAGTCACCACCACCATCACCACTTGACCCTCCTCCCCAACATTACCCCAAGACGGAGGACTACACCGACACCAGTTCCTACTCCACCTCCACCACCACCAAAGATGACTCCACCGACAACATGGACCTGGAGGATGAAAGGGGATGGCAGACGGCGGGGAGGAGGAGAAGGACAGACAGTCTACTAATACCACCACCACATAATGTCACCGTAGAGTGGTGGATGACTGCCTCTACTTGCCAGCTGGGCCTCTTCTCCCAGTACACCTCACGCTACCTGGACCCCGACGTCTTCATGGTTCAGGAGATGTGGACAAGCAGAGCAACACCAAGGCCTATATATACCAGGTCGGCTCACCAGCACCAGAGCGAGCGTGGCTGAGTGATGACGTCAAGTATACCACAGCAGCCTGGCGCTCGCCTTGAATTTCCATAATATGACTGAATGAGTGAAGGATGGAGGCAGGGCAGCAGGCACTGAAACTGACTCGGTGACTCCTACAGTAACGCCATCTAGGATTGAAGATGTGATGTAAATATTAATTACAAGGACCAATGCAGTCACAAACTGGTCATTATCATCCATAAGATTCATGTTGTTGTTTATGTTTTATGGCGGTGGTGGTGTGACTCATCTGGTATACAAAGAACCTGGCAGGCTACCAGCCCGCCGCCCGCGGTAGTGTGATAGCTACTGCCCAACCCAAGGTCAAGGGAATATATTCCCTTGACCTTGGCCCAACCAACGCGGTGCTAGTGTGATACCCCCTTGAGTAACCTTAATCAAGTCTAGTATATTATACTACGTAGTTAGTAAACATACTACTATATTATACTACGTAGTTAGTAACCATACCAACATATTATACTACGTAGTTAGTAAACATACTACTATATAGCTTAATATTGACTAGGTCTAATCGAGTTTGTCCTTTAGCCTACCTGTTGCCATCCAGTTGTTGTAGTGGTTGTGGATGTGGTTGTGTGTGTGAATATAGCTGTGGGTGTTACTGTGGGCTATACTCTACCCCCATCATATATTACCAAACCGTTGTTGTAAATTTCGGCACCATCTACAATATCAGCCAATCAGGCGCCTTTCTCTCATCATGACGTCACCTCCGATTAACCAATCACACTCCGACAGGTATGACGTCATAGCTTGCTTTTATTGTTATATGACATTGCACTTTTTCAAGGTAGAAGTGGTTGTTTATTTCTTCATGCCTCATTAATTTCATTTTAATGGCTACAAAATTGATAAAACATATAAATAAATAAATAAGAGAGAGAGAGAGAGAGAGAGAGAAAGATTAGAAGTAAAACTAAATCAAACGTAATTAGTAACATCATAATTATTGTTGAATATAAATCGTCATTGAGGGTCGCCAGGCCAAAATAAATTTGTGTTCTTGGGCCGACAAAAAAGGTTTGGGAAACACTGCAGCCTAACCCCTCCTCCTCCCCCCATCACTAAGGAAATATAAGCATCACAGGGTCGTAAACAGAAAACCAGGAGAAACATATTAGTTTGTCTTCTGTATATTACATTTCTGTTTGGTGAATGTTTTGGTTCGATTATTATCCTTTATATTATTCCTCAAGAAGCGCTGAGTTTGGGAATAGGAATTTTACCGTTGACTGTACACTACATTCCTCTCCAGTAAACACATTGCATGACTAGTCACCCCAGTTATCAGTGGCCTTGAACATGAACCACTACAGTCAACACCAACATTCCTTGACTCCTTCCATCGTGCAAATATATCAGTATTATATTTATAAATATCATCAGTCGTACAACACCTACGTCAAATGAAACCCCTCGATTACTACAATGAAGTGCTGCAAAATCATGTTGCTCTTTATTACCAAAATATTTACTAACTATACGATGGGAGGAAAATGTGGGTGGATATTCGACTGTGGCTGTAATGTACCCCTTCAATTATTATGCTCTGTGTAGGCTGAACCTTGAATATTTTCTTCCTGTCTAGCCTAGCCTCTGCCTAATCCATACTGATAGGCTAATGTCAGACTTGTAGTTGTCCAGCATCTTGGCACTCACTCTGTTTGTTGTTTTGGTTTTTGCCTCATTTGCTCTCTCGTACCTGTTGCAATTTATATTGATATGTGCGTACTTGTACTTACTACCCCATTAAATTACTTTCTCTCTCTCTCTCTCTCTCTCTCTCTCTCTCTCTCTCTCTCTCTCTCTCTCTCTCTCTCTCTCTCTCTCTCTCTCTTGCTGTAATTATCGTAATCTGTATATACTAGCCGATAAAAAAAATTCTCATGTTTTGAGCAGATTCAATTTCTTTCTTGTATAGGATTAGGCTAATGTAGATATTTAATTACCCAAGGATGCAATATACCGTCTGGCTGTTGAAGTAAAGGACCCCTCCCCCCTTCTCTCCCATAGGAATCACTCAACCAATCTACACACACACACACACACGAGTGTAAGTAAATATTATGCTGAATGTGCGACTGAAACTGATGCCACCAACACACAGTGCCTGTCACACACTTCCATATTCCTCGTATCTAGCGTTACCTAACAAAATCTAAACTCAGTATCAAATATCAAGGCTCTTATTATTATCCTTCACGTGGAGATGTTGATTGTGAGGCTAACAAGGAATGCCCCACAAACAGGTCATCACACCCTCCCTAAGTAGCCTATATGACTAAAGGTAACTATTTACCATGTATTGACAAAGTAACATCATAACACTGAACTGGCCTACACTGTAGGGTGGTATGGCCTGCAGAGGTCTTCTGGTCCTCCACAGATATTGATGCTCATTCAGTCCAGATTCAGTTATCACTCTTTTCTTCATTTTAATGTTCTCATATTTGCTGACCTTGAACTTAAACACATAAGGTAATAAAAGAATACAAGAAAGATTGATTTCTTCAAATTTCCTGTTTCCCTTCCGGCCCAATGATGCTCATTTACGACCGTTGTCCAGTTTACGCGATCAAAGTACAATAATAATTAAACTTCGATTTAACGGACTAACAGGGAGATTGTGTCCGAGCCGAAAGTCCATTACAGAGACGAATTTTTAGGTGGGGTACGAAATTTAAGAAAAAAAACGTGTATGTACAAAAATTAACACAAAATATAGATTCAGTTTACTCTCGAATAACGCAATTTTGAGTAATGCGTTTGTTATTTAACGCTGTGTAATATATAGGGGGGATATGATTAAATAACGCTCTTTGTTGGATTTAACATGGCCACACTCACCCGCTCAGAGCGCAGAGTGAGGAGGGAGTGACGAGTGTTAAGAGGTTTTTTTTTTTTTTTTTTTATTAATTTATTACGCTCAAGCATGAGCGGCAAACATTGTACAATATATATTATATCAAATTACAAATATAAAGATGACAAACTTATATAATAATGAACTAGAGAGGTAGGCTTATAATATACAGTGTTGCAGTAAATAGTAAATTCTTACAGGGAAATTACTATATGTATAAAGATGACAAAATTACTATACTGAACTAGAGAAATAAACTTATAATGTACATACAGGATTACACTACACAAGATATGGTTACAGGGAAATTACTATATGAATTGAGACCACAAGGAAAATACTATTTATATAAAGACAACATTATTATTATATTGGACCAGTGAAACAAGTTTATAATATACTGTACAGTACAGTGTTACACTAGATTGGACATTGTTACAGTTAGATTTCTATATATATTGATATCACAAGGACAATATTATTATATTGAACAAGATAAATAAGCTGTTAATATACAGTATTACACTAAATAGGACATTGTTACAGATAAATTATTACATGAATTGAGATCACAAGGAAATTACTATGTATTCAGGTCACAAGGAGATTACTATGTGTATAAAGATGACAAAATTATTATATCAGCTAGTGAGAAAATATACATATACATACACATATACACATACACACACACATATACACATATACATACATATACACATATATACATATATATATATATATATATATATATATATATATATATATATATATATATATATATATATATATATATATATATATACATATATATACATACATACACACATACACACATGCACACATACACATAGGCCTACATACCAATATGCATATATTATTAGTATTACACAGTACTGGATGGAACATTGTTATAGGGAAGAAATTAAGAGTAGAGAGAAGAGAAGTGTACTGTACTGTTACTTTACAAATGTAAATACAGTATTACAATTCGTATTAAGCATATCAAATGCATATAACAATTTGTATTAAGGTTTTCGCAGACGACTCATGTGACTGAAATGAGTCGGCGACATCCGTGGTGGTGGAGGTGGTAGGGGGAGAGTAGTGGGAAGGGGGGAGAGATAGCGTGTGATATCGTTTGTTTACTTTTATCATTCACACGCTCTTGTGTTTCCTTCTGCTTTCTCTGTCCGAGAAAAAACTTCCTTCTTGATATGGAAGGATATGACCTTCCGTTTTGTAAATGCAAACCTGGCATGAATGAGTGTTGAAGCTGGTGGTTAACTCGTAATTACTAACAAGAACATGAAGGAAAACCCTTCAAAAGCTCCGGCTCTTAATGATTCAAGTGAAATAATAAAATATCCATATGTAAAGGTCTCAAAAATATTTATTATGTTTTATCTGAATTTTCGTATTCATATGGTTATATTGAAATTGTTATTGGGAACACACACACATACCCACGCTTCACAGACGACAGTGATATAATTTCGTGACATGTTCATTAGGATTTCGCTCGTTTTGTATATGAACTCCTCAGATTCTTTCGCGAGTCAACTGTATATATACATAAATAGGTATGTAATGATGTGTAAATAATGTACCTACTGTATAATGTGAAAATATAATGGAGAAAAAATAAAGAAACACCAAAATTCAGACAAATTAATTAAAAAAAAATCTCCAGCGGATTGTGTCCGTTGCATCGGGGTCCGTTAAATCTATGTTTAACTACTTCAACTATAGTTTGTACAATTACTAAAATTTACAGGTCCCTATCTGGCCTAGCCTTGACTGTGAGTATATACAATGAACTCCAATCACCTGCTGGGGACAGAATTATTTTTATTGTTTGTGAAGTGAATATTGTCTGTCAAGGCACTCATTGATAAAACAATTTCTCTTTCAAAACTTGGTTCACAGCAATCCAAAGTCCTATAGCTATATGTTTCAGATATATCTTGCCACATATTTTTCATCTTCACTTTATTGTATTATCTACTATAGCAGCGATACCCGACGTTGTCTGGGTGAAGATCCTACATGTGGTTTTGTCACTAAATTTCCTCTAATTATTTTTATCCTATAAGCGACCCCAAGCACATTTGCTGCTCCAGTCTTCCAGTCGTGCTGCCTTATGTTTATATAATTAAGTAATTTTGTAATAATGGCTTTTTGTCATTTTGTATCAGACATATTTATCATCTTTTAAATTCAAACAATGGATATTTCGTCGCGTCGACTCCTTACTGTAGAGGTAATAAACGTGAATATAATGCGGCAGGTTCATTTTTATTATCATCACCATTATTATTACATTACTCCCTTAATAAGTGGTATAGATCTGTTCATAATTATCTAACCCTGTCCTAGACTATCTGAGTCAAGATTAACAACACTGGGTGGACCTCGTTGTTATGCGGCCTGCTGTTACTACTCTATTATCATTGGCGTGCTGTGGACATAATAAAGTAAATGAGAGGATGGTTATAATTACTCTCAGACTGTGAAATGGTGAGTGTTGAAGAAGTACACACATCTGCTGCTGGTGTTGTGGTTGTTGTTGTGCTTCTCGCTTCACATCCACTGGCAATGAGAAACGTGCTTATTATTGTGTCGAGGTATTGATAATGGTATTCCTAACCACTCCTCGCGGATGGCTGGTACAAAATAATGGCGAGTCCGTTCCACATAAGCTGAACAATAATATAATTCTAGTCGTGGTACTGAATTATATTATTTTTCGTTGCCTCGCCTTGGATGTACTGTACAACAATATCAGTGCTTGAGGCAGAGAATAACTTACCCCTAATAATCTGTTGATGTTTGTGTCTAGTAACATGCATGCTCATGTGCTTGACTAAGTCCTTGTGTAGGAAGAAGAAACAATCAAATTACTTGTTTGTCTCTCTCTCTCTCTCTCTCTCTCTCTCTCTCTCTCTCTCTCTCTCTCTCTCTCTCTCTCTCTCTCTCTCTTTACAACAGACTACAACTTCTGCTTTCCCACTCAGTTTAAAAAAGAAAAATTTAAGTACCGCTACACCTGCATGGAAATATTCTGACACCTGACAATAATCTTCCACGTGGCCGCTCACCTCCTCCTCCTCCTCCTCCTCGTTACCGTCTCCATATTCATAGCGACCCTGTTATTGCTGTTGTTGTTGTGTATGAAAATCGAAGGTCACTGATTCCACCTGACCATACCACGAAACAAGATCATAACGGAGTCCCTTCAAGGTGTGTGTGTGTGTGTGTGTTATACTTTTGGTACATAAATAGATAGATAGATAGATATTTTATTGACCACCTTTTACAATGAATTCTAAATCCTAAATACAATAGCAAATAAAACTTTAATCACATCCTTAAATCTAATGCCAAAACAAAATTCATAAATTTAAAAGCAGTCCAACACCAAAATGTCCATAATAGGCTATATATAATGCCAGTGTGTAATTTTGTATTTCCTTGATTACAAATAAATAATACTAAATCCTAAATACAAAAGCAAATAGCAAAACTTAATCACATCCTACATTAAAGTACCTTGATTCCTCCAAAGTATTATGCAAATGAACTTAAGTAATGACGTCCTGTTGTTGTTGTTGTTGCATGGAATATAATCTAGTCTAGTTTGAAGGGACCAGCTGGTGCTCTAATTTAACAACAACAACAACATTGACCTTGATTCATATTTATGGCATTTCCTTGCTGGTAACACTGGATGCAACTGATTCCTCTTAACTATTCCAAGCAACAAATCATGACCATTATTATTATTATTGCCCATGTGGTCCTGTTGTTTCCTGGCATACTTTGGAGGAATTGAGGCACTCTGTTGTACCCAAGGCCCAAATTAAGGTGGTAATTCTTTTTTGGTACATTGGAGTGCCTTGATTCCTCCAAAGTATGCTAGGAAACTGGACCAGAAGAGTAAAAGTAATGGTGTTTTGTTGCTTGAAATAGTTTGGAGGATTTAGTTGCTCCAGATTTACCAATACTTTAACTGTATTCTGATTAATATACAAGGTTACTGCATGAAGTGTATGGTGTTTTTTATATCGCTTCTCCTCTGCACTTTATTTAGTATTAGTATTTTTATTTTTCCGAATAACCCATAACCAATAAAGGAAACGGGAAGGACAAACTGAGGGAAGTATGTGAAGAAGGAAAAGATAGAAAGAGTAGATCAAGGCAGGAAGAGAATAGATGGCAAGGAAAGAAAGGAGATGAAAAGGATATGGTACTAAAGAAAGGCAAGGGTAAAAGTGTATTTTAGCATTATCAAAGTATTTCAAAATACCATAGTTTATCATTTAAAGGTGTTTTATAACATTTTCTGTAATGAATCCTAACAAAGAAAACCAAACCCTTATAATATCGAGTATAATATTATAATAACAAATACAGTAGGCACTGTTACGGAAACGAGTAGGCTACCATGAAACTATTCTAAGTAGGAGCTAATAATTGTAATGATTGTTCGCCAGCTCCTGGTTAGGGTATTTCAATATAAGGGAAAACTAAATGGAATTGGAGCAGATTCCTTGTCACTACTGGTTCCGAAAACTGACTTCTGACATGGGAGGTTTTCTATAAAAGCGAGGGTTTCTTGGAAGCAGTCAGTCAGTCTGTGAACAGTGTGGCTCCTGGATCTTCTCCGGTTCCTCCAAGTTTGGTATTGTATTTCCTCATGTGTTCCATAATTTAAGTTGCTCCAACATTAACATTACTTTAACTTATTGTTGTTACTGTGGTTATTGTTACTTTGTTATAGTATTGTTATTGTTAGGATAATATTATTATAAGGTTACGTAGATGGGATCCTGGGCCATTTTGTTTAACTGGTGTATTCTTTCATGTTAATTAATATATCATATTAAAATATCTATTGTTGACTTTACAATGTCCTTTTACATTCATATGCGGTAGTAGTTTCCTGGATTCTCATTAAATATTCCCCTAGACATTGACAAGCTGAACTGCTCCCGTAACATAATTTGGGGGCCTGTCTGGGATCCTACCTACTTGTATACTTACTTACGGTGTTTCTTAATTTTATATACATATATTGTATTCAATAATTTTATCTAGCTGTTATGGAAGAGTTCAATGTTAAAGAATTTCTAGATAACCCATCTACTGCTCTTCTTCGTGGGAAAACTATCGGAAAATATGATTGGATAGCAATAGCAGATAATTACAGTATTTCATGTAGGCGAAATTGCAGAAAGAATAAAATTGTAAACACTGTGGTGAGGAAGTTAGTAGAACTAAAGATAGTAGATGTTGATGCATTAATATTGTGTAGTAATGATGTAAATAAAGGAATGGAACATGAAATGGCAATGTTTGAAAGTGAAAGGGATAGACAGTTTCAATTTCAACTATTACAGTTGCAAATTGACAACGGTGTGCCTACAAACTCTAATAATTTTGATGTCACCAAACAGGTTCATTTAGTCCCAAAATTTAATGAAGATGATCCCCATGACTTTTTCTTGCAATTTGAGAAAATAGCAGAGTCGTTAACGTGGCCACCAGAGCAGTGGACTGTATTGGTTCAGACAGCACTCACTGGAAAGGCTAGATCTGTCTATGTTACATTGACGGGTGAACAAGTTAAAGATTATTACATTGTTAAAGAGGAAATTATGGATGCTTATCAAATAAAACCTGAGTATTATAGACAGAAGTTTAGGTCTATGAAATGGAGTAATAAGCAGTCTTATACAGAGTTAGCTAATTCTGTACTTAAAGTAGGAGAAAGGTGGTTTCAGTCAGAAAATGTAACTAGTTATGAGGATCTGAAGGAAATTTTAATGTTGGAGCAATTTAAAAGGGCATTACCCCGTGAGGTTAGTGGTTACTTGGAGGAAAAGGAGGTAAGAAGTTTGACCCAGGCAGCCGCACTGGCTGAGAATTTCTCACTGACTCATTCTAGTTTTCACAAGTCTAATTCAAGCCATTCGTTAAAAAGTTTTCACAAGTCTAATTCAAGCCATTCGTTAAAAAAATTTCACAAGTCTAATTCAAGCCATTCGTTAAAAAGTTTTCACAAGTCTAATTCAAGCCATTCGTTAAAAAAGAATATGGATTTTGTGGCTCAGAATACGGGTGCTGTGGTTGGGAGTTGTAATTGTCAGAGTACCTGCCCGAACAATGTTACTCAGATATTCAAATCCATTAATGATTCACGTAATTTAGAATTTTCTCAAGGCAAGAGCAGTGTGACTTGTTTGAACTGTAAGAAGCCAGGACACGTAACTGCAAGGTGTCCAAAATTGTTAAAGAAGGAACAAACTCCAAAGCACACTACTCTCTCCTTTAGTTCTACAGGGCCTCCTGACCATACTATTCCTGAAACGATACAATGTGATATTGATAGATCATTTAAACCTACTATATTTGATGGATATGTATCCGTTAGTGATAATGGAGAAACCTACCCTATTCGTATTTTGAGGGATACTGCAGCTTCACAAAGTGTTATATTGAAGGATTCACTTCCTGTAGAGGATGGTTTATATACTGGTGAAAGTGTTCTTCTTGAGGGTAGTGGTGGAACTGTCTCAGTACCTCTTTGTAGGTTATGGTTACAAGCAGGAATAGTTTCTAATTTTGTAACAGTTGGAGTTAAGGATTCTCTACCAATTTCTGATGTAACCTTCATACTAGGTAACGATATTGCTGGAGAAAAGATAGTGCCAAATCCTGTTGTGTGTCCTGTTCCTACTAAAGATAATAACAACACTACTGAGATAAAGAAGGAATATCCTGAGTTGTTTCCCTCCTCTGTAGTTACACGTAGTTTGGTGAAAGCCAATGGGGACACTAATGACACAACTATCTCTAACTCTTCCTCTGTTTCTGAGGAATTACAGGACTTTGGAATTAATGGGTTATTTAGCCCTGAAAGAAATTTGGGTCCTAGTGGAAGTAAGTCTGGTGAGCAGATAGAGGATAATATAGTCAGCAAAGTACCTGTAACTCGTGATGAGCTTGTCAAAACTCCGAAATTAGATTCTTTGTCATCTATATTTACTAAAGCTGTTGACGAACCCGAAGCCTTAGGAACTCAAACCAGCTTTTTCCTTAACTCTAGTGTTCTAATGCGCAAGTTTATAAGTTAGGTCTGTTGGTGCCCCAGCAAATGAAGAGTGGAATGTAAGGCATCAAATTGTTGTACAGTACCATCTTGTTATAGAAGAAATTTGTTGAGCTTAGCCCATAATTTCATAAGAGGACATAATATGGGTGTTCATAAGATTTATCATAAGATTCTTCAGCATTTCTTTTGGCCAGGTTTGAGAAAGACTGTTTCTGAGTTTTGTAGGACCTGTCGTATATGCCAGATGTTGGGAAAACCAAATCAAATAATTAAACCAGCTCCTTTAAAATCCATCCCTGCAATTCATGAGCCTTTTGAAAAGATAATAATTGATTGTGTAGGTCCCTTGCCAAAGACAAAAAGAGATAATCAATATATTTTAACCATCATGTGCGGTACTACTATATAGGTACAGTACCCATGCAGAGGCAATTACCCTTACGGAGAATTACCTCTAAAATTATAGTTTTTGCCCTGACAATTTTTTTTACTCAGTTTGGCATACCACGGATAGTACAATCAGATCAAGGTAGTAATTTTACTTCTGCAATATTTCAACAAATTATGACAGAGCTTGGCATACAGCATTATTTTGCAACTGCATACCATCCCGAATCTCCACCAGACTTTGAAAAGTATGTTGACTAAATATTGTTTGGAACAGGAGTCTGAATGGGATGAAGGTGTTCATCTTTACTTTATGCACTTCGTAGCAATTACCAGGAATCTTTGGGATTTACTCCATTTGAACTAATCTATGGTTATGAAGTGAGAGGATCACTGTAGGTAATGAAGGAGTGTTGGATTAGTGATGAACAGGAAGAGTCACTATCTAGGTATGTATTGAGTTTTAAGAATATAGATTACAGGAAACACGGTGTAACTTTGTGAAAAAACAGGGTAGGATGAAGGAAGGTTATGACTTGAAAACTGAAGATAGTAAAATTTCAGCGGGTGACAATGTTTTAGTGTTTTTACTTACCGGTATTCAAAAGGCTTCCTTACTGTCTAAATTCTGTCGTCCCTTTAAGATAAAGAGAAAAGATAGTGATTTAAATTATGTGATAGAAAGCCCAAATAGGAGAAGGAAAGATTAGTTCATATAAACCTGATTAAACCATACTATGCAAGGAATTATCCTGAATTATGTTTGTCTAAACTCTAAAGGTATAGTCGTATAGAGCCTGAGAGTAAGGAGGATTGTGAAGGCAAGCTTGAATATGAGAGTTCAGAGGCTTCATTAAACACAGAGGTAAAGGTGACTAATTCTGTCATATTGTCAAATCTGGATGATAAATTGTCCCACCTTCCAGAACAACAATTAAGTCAGATGTGTTGTTTGATTCAGTCATGTACCCAATTATTTAATGATGTATCAAACCCTTGTTCCCGAGTGACTCGTGATATCAAGCTTGTGGCTAATGCTTGTCCAATTAAACAGAGGCCTTACAGAGTTAGTCCTTGAAAATAATTTAGTAGAACCTAATGAGAGTAAATGAGGAGCTTCACCATGTGTTCTGGTCCCGAAGTCTGATGGTCATTACCGTATGTGTACAGACTACAGAAAAGTAAACACTCTCACTTGTCCAGATTCTTTCCCATTGCCCCAGATCGATGATATTATAGACGGTATTGGATCAGTTAAGTTTGTAAGTAAGACTGATTTACTCAGATGTTACTATCAGATACCCCTGTCATACTCTGCTAAACATATTTCTGCATTTGTAACTCCAGATGGTCTGTTTGTATATTGAGTGATGTCATTTGTCTTAAGGAACGTAATTGCTACCTTCCAGCGCCTCATGACCAAAGGTGACATCCGGATTGGAAATAGTCAGTGCCTACCTAGATGATGATGCTGTATGGTGAGACCTGGGAAGATCACCTTGAGAATCTACAGTCTCTCTTCCAGTCAACCTTCAGAAGAGTGAGTTTGGTCATACTCGAGTAACTTATCTGGGTCATGTGGTGGGCCAAGGTCATGTTTACTCCTATCGCAGCTTGAGTGGCGGCCCTTCCAAACTACTCTGTTCCGACCACCAGAAGATCGCTCCGGAGATTTCTCAGAACTGTGGGGTTCTATAGACGGTTTTGCCCCAACTACTCAGAGGTGTATGCCCCACCCACCCACCACGTTGGTCAGCAGTAAGAGGAAGTTCGTTTGGTCTCCAGAGTGCCAAGCTGCCTTCGATGCTATTGGCAGTGTGTTAATGACTCCTTCAGTACTACGAGCACCGGACTTCAAGTTGATGCCAGTAAATATTCAGTAGGTGTAGTATTACTCCAGGAGGTTACTACTGGTGTTCTACATCCTATATGTTATATGTCTGCTAAGTTTAAACCTCATCAGAGACATTATGCTACCATTAAAAAGGAAGCACTTGACTTGTTGATGGCCATAGAGAAATTTAACGTGTATGTATCCAATGCTAGATTTACTGTTACTTTATACAGAGGCCATAATCCCTTGCAGTTTGTGAAGAAAATGAAAAACATAAATCAAAGACTGATACGCTGGGCACTTTTCGTAACAACCCTACAATATTGAAATAAAGCATATTAAAGGAAAGGATAACTTAATAGCAAATGCATTATCTTGTCAGTAAAATTTTGAACTATCTTTATATATATTCCCGTATGCTTTATTTTAAGGAGGAGAGTGTTACGGAAACGAGTAGGCTACCATGCAACTATTCTAAGCAGGAGCTAATAATTGTAATGATTGTTCACCAGCTCCTGGTTAGGGTATTTCAATATAAGGAAAAACTAAATGGAATTGGAGCAGATTCCTTGTCACTACTGGTTCCGAAAACTGACTTCTGACATGGGAGGTTTTCTATAAAAGCGAGGGTTTCTTGGAAGAAGTCGATTACAAATGACGTATGCGAGGAGGTGCTTTCCCGAGGCAATTCTCGCATACTTATGTGTCCTTCATTGTTCACATGAGCCAGTATCTATGACTGGAACCAACTACTGGGTTGGCATATTTGTTTACATTTATGTCATCCTGGGGTCGCAAGGTCATATATGCTGGAATTGCAAGCCTAATACCCCCATCAGGGGGAATGTCTTTTTAACGTAAAGTAAAAAAAAAGAAAAAAAAGTCAGCATTCTACAACCAGCCATGGCCCTGCCAACCACACCTCTTCCCCTGTCGACCGTCTTGTTGGCAGGGTGAAGGGGTTTAACCATTTGAAGGGCTTCATAACCTCTGACGAGAGAGATTACTTCGTCCACATGAAGGATATCCTTCTCTCAGCTGCTACCACCTCATCACCACCACTGGGGAACGGAGAGGGGGTGTCCTTCACTGTGGAGGGAGGGAGGAAGGGCGTGGAGGCTACCAACGTAGCGGGACCTGATGGTGGGCAGGTCCGAGGCTCACTCCATGCCCGTGGGAGAGAAATGGCTGACGCCCAACCACCGCAGCGACAGCAGCAGCAGGCAGACGTCGTCACATTCTGCACCAAGACTGCTGTTGCCTTAGCTGCAGAATGGCTATAGGTCGTTTCTCTGACCTCCTCCTGGACATCTACAGGAGAAATGGCTTACCACCAATAGCCATTTCTCCTGGTTTCCAACCACCCACCATCACTACAGCCACCACCAGGAAACGAGGTAACAAGTCTGCACGACTGGGGAGAAGCAGAACGGATGCACAGCCACCAACCCCCTCCGGCTCACCTCCGTCGCCAGTTGATGTTGCCCCGCCCACTTACCCAGACAAACACCGTGAAGGCACCACCTACACCACCACCTACACCACCTGAGCCTTCCGAAATGGAATCTGCAACGGAGGAGGCCACTCAGGACTCTGATATCAGTCCCTACTCTGCCTCCTTCACCACATCTTCTAGATTAGTCTGGTCCAGCAGAATCACACCACAGACTACCTTCTCAAAATCTAAGCAACCTGTCCCCATCGACAATGAAAGGGATAGGATAGAAAAGAGAGGAAGAAGGGATAAGAGAAAGAAAAAGTGAAATTAAATTTGCGTTGCCTTCATACCCCATAAGGGATGATAGGCAAAAAAAAAAAAAACAATCCGTGAGTCAGTCTGTGAACAGTGTGGCTCCTGGATCTTCTCCGGTTCCTCCAAGTTTGGTATTATATTTCCTCATGTGTTCCATAATTTAAGTTGCTCCAACATTAACATTACTTTAACTTATTGTTGTTACTGTGGTTATTGTTACTTTGTTATAGTATTATTATTGTTAGGATAATATTATTATAAGGTTACGTAGGTGGGATCCTGGGCCATTTTGTTTAACTGGTGTATTCTTTCATGTTAATTAATATATCATATTAAAATATCTATTGTTGACTTTACAATGTCCTTTTACATTCATATGCGGTAGTAGTTTCCTGGATTCTCATTAAGGGGAGAGTCTACTTCTTTTGGTACATTGGAGTGCCTTGATTCCTCCAAAGTATGCCATGAAACAGTACCAAGTTAACAAAAATAATGGTGTTCTGTTGCCTGGAATAGTTTGGAGGAATCATAATCTCCAAAAATGTCAAAACTATACCCTCCCATTAAATATTCCCCTTGTCTTTGTATTGATAAACTGAACTGCTCCCGTAACAGTACACACATTCTCATCATGCTTATCCTTGAGATATACACACAAAGCAAAATAGTATGTTATGATGCTATGCAGGGGTTGTGTGTGTGTGTAATATAAACTACGTGTGTGTGTATGATAAACTACTGTATATGTGTGTGTGTGTGTAATATAAACTACGTGTGTGTGTATGATAAACTACTGTATATGTGTGTGTGTGTGTAATATAAACTACGTGTGTGTGTATGATAAACTACTGTATGTATATATATGTGTGTGTGTGTATGGAAGAGAAAGAGGTGTATGTGGTTATTAATAAAGTTTCACCCTCTCTGTTGTTGTCATGTGGGATATACTGTACATACATACATACTACTTACTCAACTGCTGGGGTTGGCCTCTAAATGATCATTATATTATTATTAGTTAGATCCCATGTATCTGTGAAAAGACATTAGAGAAAACATTTTGTACAAGAAATATACAGAAGAGACACTGACATTACAAAGAATTATTATTATCATTATTATTATTATTATTATTATTATTATCATTATTATTATCATCATTATTATTATTATTATTATTATTATTATTATTATTATTATTATTATTATTATTATTATTACTATTATTATTATTATTATTATTATTATTATTATTATTATTATTATTATTATTATTATTATTATTATTGTTATTATTATTATTATTATTATTATTATTATTATTATTATTATTATTTCAATTTACTTGCATAACAAACAGCTATTTTACCAAACGATTTAAGCCATAAGGTGAGAAAAGAATGTGTGAGTGGTGAAGGAAGGGGAAAGGTGAGGGAAGGGGAAAGGTGAAGGAAGGGGAAAGGTGAAGAAAGGAGAAAGGTGAGGGAGGAGAAAGGTGAAGGAAGGTGAAAGGTGAGGGAAGGGGAAAGGTGAAGAAAGGAGAAAGGTGAAGGAAGGTGAAAGGTGAGGGAAGGGAAAAGGTGATGGAAGGGGAAAAGTGAAGGAAGGTGAAAGGTGAAGGAAGGGGAAAGGTGAAGGAAGGTGAAAGGTGAGGGAAGGGGAAGGTGAAGAAAGGGGAAAGGTGAAGGAAGGGGAAGGGGAAGGAAGGGGAAAGGTGAAGGAAGGGAAAGGTGAAGAAAGGACAAAGGTGAGGGAAGGGAAAGGTGAAGGAAGGAGAAAGGTAAGGGAAGGGAAAGGTGAAGGAAGGGAAAGGTGATGGAAGGGAAAGGTGAAGGAAGGGGAAAGGTGAGGGAGGGGTGGGATCATAATATTTATGTATGTATGTGTGTTTTTCAGTTCATTAAGAGGAAGTTTGGAGTTACTGCAAGGTAGTAGACCCCAGTACTTACTCACTCCAGGTGTCTGCTAACTCTCTCTAATTAAGGCTTAGTATTCTCTCTCTCTCTCTCTCTCTCTCTCTCTCTCTCTCTCTCTCTCTCTCTCTCTCTGAAGCCTAGTCCTTTCTCATTTAAGCGGTTCTTGCAGTTCTTACTCTTACTTTAGTTGGAAGTAAGAATAATTACTCACTCTCTCTCTCTCTCTTCTCTCTCTCTCTCTCTCTCTCTCTCTCTCTCTCTCTCTCTCTCTCTCTCTCTCTCTCTCTCTCTCTCTCTCTCCTTTAAGCCTACATAGTCCCTTTCTGATCTTACAATTATTACTTCCTCTCTCATTATCGTAAAGGAATAATTATTGGTAACTTTTGTTTGTAAAACTCTAAAAATGTGATGTTCGACAAATGACGTATAATTACATACAAAGTTCGTGAGGATCAGATTCAGTATTTATTGCATGCTTTTTAATTATCATTATTTTTTGTTATTATTATTATTAGTAGTAGTAGTAGTAGTAGTAGTAAAGTATTATTATTGTTTTGTTTTATCATGTTATTTTTTTATTACAATAGTTTCTGTTATTAATGGTTATAATCTATATATTATAATTAATGCAAATGACTAAATCCCACCCCAAAAACATATATATTATCCCCCTGAGGAAGTTCGGCCTTCTCCAAATGTAATCAAGGGTGAAGAAGGCCACCGGTAACTGCACCATTACAAAGGCCCATACTAAGAGTCAGGAAGGTCAAGGCACGTGTAACTTCCTAACTCTTAATAAAGGACCCCGTGATGTAGTCAGAAAATTGGAAATAAATGAGTCTTTCAAATTGGAGGTGAGGTAAATGAGTCTTTCAAATATTGCCACGACTCACCATCTATATAATTATGGAAGGAGCTTGTTTCGTGGCATGTAGTTGATAAATTGAAGGGTAATTTATTCCTCCTAACTATACCAGAAAATAGTCGTCCTCTTTGGTGTAAGAGGAGGGGGTGGGGGAGTAAGAAGATGGGAGAGGGAGGGGGAGGAGTAGGGGGACCTGGAGGGAGAGTTTGGGGGGGGGGGGGGAGGCAGATGACCAAAACTGTCTTCGTATACGATTTACTGCTTATGTTTCGTTTTATGTATTATGTAATAATTGAAGAAAAATAATTATATTCACGTTTGTAATAAGAAATACGGTAACTTCGGATATCTGAGAATAAAGTGTAGTGTACAGTCGACGGCAGAAGTCCTGTCTGTGGCCTCACCTGCTGCTTCACCGAGACGCACAGTGTTCATGGACTCGAGAAATACACATGTTTTCTACACCTAATAATCTCGAGTCTATGAATATTACGTGCCTCCGTGAAGCAAGTAAAGGCGACAGGACTATCTACACCCCCTCCCCCCCCCTCCACATTCCCCCCCTCCCCCACGTCAGCCACACTGTTACCAGATCTGAGACTAGACTAGACTAGACTACCCCGAGTTACTGCAGCTCTTGCCTTGTAGGGGTATGACCGTATAAGAATCGACCCTGTGGTTCGAACTAGAGAGTTTTATATAAGGTCTCTGGTTCGAACGACAGAATACAGTTCGTCCAAGTCTGTCTACCTTGTGTTGTCATTTAAGTTGTTCGAACCACATGCAGGTTGCCTACTTCAGGTTTCGAAGCAAACCATATTGAACCAGACTTCACACACACACATCACTCACATAGGACACGGTCACTACACACACACCTTTGCTCACGTGCACACTCACACCTCTTTCCACACACACACACACACTCATGCACACACACACTTCTCCACACACAAACATACACACACTTTACATATACATTCCCATCAAGACTATTACGAATTCAATTGGCGCTAAGGACCAATAACCAAACCACAACACAACCAGACATACTAACAAACCCCATCCTCTCATCTCTCTCTCTCTCTCTCTCTCTCTCTCTCTCTCTCTCTCTCTCTCTCACACACACACACACCAAAGTCATCAGAATCATCGAGTACCTTGTGTTGTGTTGTGTTGTTGTTGTTGTTGTTGTGATGTGTATAAGAGTCACACAACATTACACTTTCTTCCGATCTGCTCCAACCAACATGACTGACACATTATACAAAGGTAAGACAACGTAAGGGAAGATTAGAGTATACTTTGGGTACAGTACAGTCGGCGGTAAAAGTCCTGTCGCCTCACTTGCTTCACCGAGGCACGTGATGTTCATAGACTCGAGATTATTAGGTGTAGAAAACATGTGTATTTATCGAGTCCATGAAACACTCGGTGAAGCAGGTGAGGCGACAAGACTTCTGCCGCCGACTGTACACTCGTGATACGTAATCCCTGACCAGAGACGATCACCAACTACCTTAATTTTGGTTCATGAAATATTGTTAAGGCTTGTGTCCGTGTAATATCCTTTGGTTTTAGTCTATACCTGTACATTATTTTGTGAATTGTGTATAAAAGCATAATGACCCTAAAAATAATTATGATTTGTCTGAGCAGAGAGAATGATTTATATAAACTTTTACCAACTCCACTTAATCAAGGGGGTGCGGGAATAGGGGGACAGGCTTGGGGGGGGGGGAGGTTTATGAGGTTGCGGGAGTAGGGGACAGGCTTGAGGGGGGGTTAGGGGGTGCGGGAATAGGGTACAGGCTTGAGGGGGGGGTTAGAGGGTGCGAGAGAAGGGGACAGGCTTGAGGGGGGGTTAGGGGGGGGCGGGAGTAGGGGACAGGAATGAGAGGGGGGGGTTTGTGGGTACGGGAATAGGGACAGGCTTGAGGGGGGGTTAGGGGGTGCGGGAATAGGGGGACAGGCTTTCTATCCACCCAAAGCCTGTTCCCCTATCCCCCCCCCCCAAGCCTGTCCCCTACTCCTGCACCCCCCCTTATTTATTTTTACTTGCTCCGATGCTCAATTATTGTAGCAAAAAATAATATGATAATTAGAACTATTCTTTTTGTAATTATCTAAGCGTACCGTAATGTAAAAAATGTATTGCCAGTTCACATTAATTGTTGGAGCGGTATTTTGGTCCCTGTATTACCGGTATATAGTCGGGTGTTATTCTTTAGTCAGTCCAGGTTAAAACATTGCAGTGTGGCCAGGAATTTGATATTAATCCAGAAAATACACTCATTATAATTATTTTGTTCTCTCTCTCGCGCTCTCTCTCTCTCGCTCTTTCTTTCTCGCTCTCTCTTTCTCGCTCTCTCTTTCTCGCTCTCTCTCTTGCTCTCTCGCTCGCTCTCTCTCTCTCTCTCTCTCTCTCTCTCTCTCTCTCTCTCTCTCTCTCTCTCTCTCTCTCTCTCTTTCTCTCTCTCTTTCTCTCTCTCTTTCTCTCTCTCACTCTCTCTCTTTCTCTCTCACTCACGTGGTGCACATGTGTATAACTGTTTAATTCTCTCCCTCTCTCTCTCTCTCTCTCTCTCTCTCTCTCTCACACACACACACACACACGCACACACACACACACACACACACACACACACGTGGTGCACATGTGTATAACTGTTTAATTCTCTCTCGCTCTCTCTCTCTCTCTCTCTTTGTTTCACGTGATGCACATGTGTATAACTCTCTCTCTCTCTCTCTCTCTCTCTCTCTCTCTCTCTCTCTCTCTCTCTCTCTCTCTCTCTCTCTCTCAATTCAATTCAATTCAATTCAATTCAATTTATTATGTTTGTCATACAATAGGAGAGTTATTTTGTTGACAAACGCCCTTTTTAAACAGATGCTTTTTGTGCATGTAAAGCAAAAAGTATAATCCTTGACCTAATATTATTTACTTTGTAGCAATACTAAAACAATTTGTAATACTGTAATAATAATAATGAAAATAACAACAATAATAGTAACAACAATAACAATAATAATAACAATAATAATAACAATAATAATAATAATAATAATAACAATAATACCATTAGTAATAATAATAATATTGTTGGAATGGTAATAACAACAGATGATGACAACAACAATAATAATGATAATAGTAATAATAATATAATAGTAACTATAATAATGATGGTTATAAAATTGCTAATAACAATAATAATAGTGAAAATAATAATAATAATAATAATAATAATAATAATAATAATAATAATAATAATAATAATAATGATAACTTTGATAATTTATAACATTAAGAGTAAGGGTAATAATGTAAGTTAACTATAAATGAAAGTATTAATTAAGAATACAGGGATAGTAGATGTTTTTATGTAACTATTTTGTAAGGATTGTAGATTGATAGATTATTTAATATTGTTGTAACTATATTATTCCATGTTTTGGGACCCAAGGTATAATAGTGAATGTGTGAAAAGTATTAGTTTGTGTCTGGGTATAGGTAGTAAATATTGGTTACCCCCCCCCCCCCCCCCCAAGCCTGTCCCCTAATTCCCGCCCCCCCTTAACTTTTGAGGAGGAGTGGAATAATTCTTGTAAGTTTCAAACAAAGATCAGCAATGTGGTGTTTCAATGTCATTTTTTTTATGGTCGAAAACTACTACCAAGAAATTGAGTTTTGTATCTTATTATTATATAGCCTACCTGTTGGATATCAACAAAGTGAATAATTATAGGGAGGAATTTACACCCGGCCTCTGCAGCTCATTTCACGACCAGGTGGATGATAGGAAGGTAATGAGGAAATGAAAGTGATGATGATGAAGGGGGGAGGGAGGGGGTTGATGCAATACCTGGTAGTCCTGTATGTTGGTGTATGTATGTATGTATGTATGTATGTATGTATGTGTGTGTGTGTATGGTGTGTGTGTATGTGTGTGTGTATGTGTTATTTTTACAGGTTATTTGTATGTATGTGTGTGTGTTTGTATGTGTTATTTTTACAGGGTATTTGCATGTATGTATGTGTGTTTGTTTGTGTTATTTATACAGGGTATTTGTATGTGTGTGTGTGTGTTAATTTTACAGGGTAATTTTGTATGTATGTGTGTATATATGTGTGTGTTATTTTTTCAGGGTATTTGTATGTATGTATATATGTATGTATGGTTGGTATCCGGTAACTAATGGTGTGTACGTAACATATTTGTGTGTGTGTGTGTGTGTGTGTGTGTGTGTGTCGTGTGAAATTACAGCACCGGTACATAATTATATATTGATTGTGTGTGTGTGTGTGTGTGTGTGCTGTTGTTTTTGTGTACATGCATGATACACATTTTTTAAGCATATATATATTTCCCTGATTACATTGAAGGAAAAAAATGTATATAAAAAAAATAGTCAGACAAAAATAAAAAGTGTTATATACGATTATTTCAGAAAGTGTCAAATGTTGTTGTCATGTTAGAATCCCTGAGTTCATGAAGGACACGGAATTCGCTAATGATACGATATATATGTATAAAAAATAAACACGAGTGATAATGAACTTAATTCGTTTTACATTAGTCAGGTGTTGCTAATTAGTTGGTTGCCTATATATTTCTAGTGCTTTGAGAAATTAGGTATATATAAAACAGTCACGTCAGTTGGTTGGTTGGTACACAGTCCAAAGTCCAATAGTCCAACAACACCTTAGATTAGAATGACTTAAAAATACCACACGATACTATTGTTGTTGTTGTTGTTGTTGATTATAATGTATATCACAAACACACAAAATTCTTCAGTGAACAAACAAAAAACACGAATTATGAGTAGCAAACAGACCTCTTTCTAACACCTAATTTTGGAGTATTTAAGTGACCCTGTACAGATGTAGTCAGAAAATTGGAGATTGATGAGTTCTTTAAAAAAAAAAAAAAAAAAAAAAAAAAAGGGACCCCGTATTGTAGTCAGAAAATTGGAGGTAAATAAGTCCTTCAAATATTGCCACGAAACACCACCTATAGGGAAGGAGCATGTTTCGTGGCATAGTTAGGAGGAATCAGAAGCCTTCTAATAATTTCCATACATGATCATAGGGTCCTTAATTAACTGTGTCTGTCGGGATATGAATAAAATAAGTCACTGTGAAATGATACATCCATCAACTTCTGTGACACCATATTTAACTCTTAATATATTTCTTTTCACAAATCCATTATCACTTCCTCGACTCTTATCTAATTCTTTTCACAAATCCACTACTTTCATTCCCTCAACTCTTATATGTCTTTTCTCGAATGCACTTTCACTCCCTCAACTCCCACTTTTCCTGTCCAACACTCCACACTTCTCCCTTCATTTATCACTCCACACTATATACCCTTTCCCTTATTATGGATATAGCTTCAGACATCAGCAATCCCTTTTTTAGCTACAGTACATCAGTAACCCAACACACACACACACATTTCAGAGCACACATAAAGCTAATAATTTCAACCCGACCCCTTCACAAAAGACTATCAATATTCACAAGGAACAACATACCAAGTACATTAAAACTCTCAAGAGAACTAACCCATTGTATAGACTGTATATTATAGCCTACCTCAGAACACCACAGAACCTCTCAGAACTCACCTCCCCCCTTCACCCACCCACCATCCCATCTCTCAGAACTCCCCCACCCTTCATCCACCCCCCATCCCACCTTTCAGAACTCATCCCCTCCCCCCTTGCCCCACCCCACCATCCCACTTCTTCTCCCTGTTGACCCCCCCCACCCCACCCTCCTAGCCAGCCAGCCAGCCATCCAGCCAGTCCACATTAGCATAACAAGAGTGGTGCTGGATCCTTCCTAGAGTTTATAATGTTGCTTGTTTTTCCTGGAGCCCCACCTTACTTTTCCTTCCTTCCTTTCTTCCTTCCTTCCTGCCGATCCACAGTCTTATCCTCCCTTACTTTTCCTTCCTTCCTTCCTTTCTTCCTGCCTCCCCACTTTACTTTTCCTTCCTTCCTTTCTTCCTTCCTGCCGACCCACAGTCTTATCCTCCCTTACTTTTCCTTCCTTCCTTTCTTCCTTCCTTCCTGCCGACCCACAGTCTTATCCTCCCTTCTTTTTCCTTCCTTCCGTACTTCCTTCCTGCCGACCCACAGTCTTATCCTCCCTTCTTTTTCCTTCCTTCCTTTCTTCCTTCCTGCCGACCCACAGTCTTATCCTCCCTTCTTTTTCCTTCCTTCCGTACTTCCTTCCTTCCTTCCTTTTCTTTCCTTCCTATCACCCCACCTTCCTTTTTCTTCCTTCCGTACTTCCTTCCTTCCTTTTTCTTCCTTCCTTTTTATTCCTTCCTGCCGCCCCACCTCTTCTTTCCTTCCGTCCTGCCACTCCACCTTAAAAATCTTTTCTTCATTTTCCTTTTGGCATTTATCTTCCTATCTTCCTTCATATACTTTCCTTCCACTTCTGACTCATTCTACTCACAACAACACTTTTACAACTAACAACTCCTCTTGGCTACTCACTTTACATTCTGTACATTGACTCGCACTAAGTTACATTTCATTATTCCTTCCTACAACCTCTCTCACTTTAAGAAATTGGTGTACAGTTCCTTCAATAATATCGAGAAACTATAGACCTCCTAGACTCTATAGCAGGTAGTGTCTCGAAATTTTAGGAGGCAATTTACAAACATTAGGCCTATATGGGGATGTATATTTCTTTCTTACTGTTAACGTACTGACAATAGCATAATAATAGTATAATAATAGCATTATTATGATTATCATCATAATCATACAAGCAAATAGCATCATCATAATCATACAAGCAAATAGCACCATCATCATCATACAAGCAAATAGCACCATCATCATCATCATACAAGAAAATAGTCATAATCATCATACAAGCCAACAAGCATATAAGGACAGACTGACTCGTGACCAACTTCGACTGTCGCCTCTCACGCATTATAAAACTTTGGTATAAAAAAACAAATGTGTGTGTGTGTGTGTGTTTTGTGAGGTGCTGTGCTCGTGCTGACGTTTATGTCCAGTGTGCCACTTTAAAAAGAAACTGGACCTAATTGTGTTTTCCTCTTCTGAAGGCCAGGGGGGGGGGGAGGGGGGGAGGGGGGGGGAGGTTCTAAACATTTTCCTGTCGCTGTGTGTGTGTGTCTTGTTGTTGTTGTTGTTGTTGTTGTTGTTGTTTTTGTGTGTGGTACATTGGAAGGTTGTAACTGTGTGTCCAGAGGGGTCATTTACACACAGGTTTCCATGTCATTATCTTCTCTATAGGTATCATTGTTGTTGTTTTGTGTGTGTTTGTGTGTGTGTGTGTATTTGACCTGCAGGAGGGTTTTGGCGTCCCTCCGGCCCCAGTCACTCCATCTCACATCTTCAACAGCTCAGAGAGAGAGAAAGAGAGAGAGAGAGAGAGAGAGAGAGAGAGAGAGAAGAGGAAGTTTTGTGTTAGTAAATCTGGAGCAACTGAATCCTCCAAACCAAACTATTTCAACCCACAACAAAACACTCTTATTTTTGCTCTTCTGGCCCAGCTGTTTCCTAGCATATATACTTTGGAGGAATCAAGACACTCCAATGTATGTATGTATGTATGTATGTATGTATGTACCAAAAGAAAGAGAATTGCCACCTTAAAACACAGTACAGTTTATTAAGTTATTCACTGCCTCTCTCTGTGTGTGTGTGTGTGTGTGTGTGTGTGTGTGTGTGTGTATTCTCTCACTTTTTTTTACCAACAGATTAATTTCTTTTTCATTCACCTTTTTATTCCAATCTTTTTTGATACGTAGAAAACAATATATTTGGTTCAAAGGTAAAAGCGAATTCATGTATTGCAAGAAAAAGAGTGAGTGTATAGTAAGAGTGAGGGAAGAGTAAGAGTGAGGGAACAGTAAGAGTGAGGGAACAATAAGAGTGAGTGTATAGTAAGAGTGAGTGTATAGTAAGAGTGAGGGGAAGAGTAAGAGTGAGTGTATAGTAAGAGTGAGGGAACAGTAAGAGTGAGTGTATAGTAAGAGTGAGGGACGAGTAAGAGCGAGGGAACAGTAAGAGTGAGTGTATAGTAAGAGTGAGGGAAAAGTAAGAGTGAGGGAAGAGTAAGAGTGAGGGAAAAGTAAGAGTGAGTGTATAGTAAGAGTGAGGGAAGAGTAAGAGTGAGGGAAGAGTAAGAGTGAGGGAAGAGTAAGAGTGAGGGAAAAGTAAGAGTGAGTGTATAGTAAGAGTGAGGAGAAGAGTAAGAGTGAGGGAAAAGTAAGAGTGAGTGTATAGTAAGAGTGAGTGTATAGTAAGAGTGAGTGTATAGTAAGAGTGAGGGAAGAGTAAGAGTGAGGGAAGAGTAAGAGTGAGGGAAAAGTAAGAGTGAGTGTATAGTAAGAGTGAGGGAAGAGTAAGAGTGAGGGAAAAGTAAGAGTGAGGGAACAGTAAGAGTGAGTGTATAGTAAGAGTGAGGGACGAGTAAGAGTGAGGGACGAGTAAGAGTGAGGGAACAGTAAGAGTGAGGGAAAAGTAAGAGTGAGTGTATAGTAAGAGTGAGTGTATAGTAAGAGTGAGTGTATAGTAAGAGTGAGGGACGAGTAAGAGTGAGGGAACAATAAGAGTGAGTGTATAGTAAGAG